>PVHT020000254.1:4797986-4832447 GCA_004024745.2 Catagonus wagneri | reverse complement strand
CTGAAACTCTACAGGCCAGAAGGGAGTGGCATGATATACTTAATGTGATGAAAGGGAAAAACTTCCAACCAAGATTGCTTTACCCTGCAAGGCTCACATTCAGATTTGAAGGAGAGATCAAAACCTTTACAGATAAGCAAAAGCTGAGAGATTTCTGCAACACTAAACCAGCTTTACAACAAATCTTAAAGGAACTTCTCTAGGCAGAAAAGAAAAGGCGCACAACCACAAACAAAAACACCACAAATGACAAGGCTCACCAGTAAAGGCATATATACAATAAAGATACTAAATCATCCATGCACAACTATGCTACCAAAATCAGAAATCGTGAGAAGAGAGCACAAATGAAGATCACTGGAGACGTGCGTGCAATTAAGAAACCAACAACTTAAAACAATCTCATTTGTATATACACTCCTATATCAAAACTTCAGGGTAAAAAAAAAAAAAAAGCAAAAACCCCAAACAGTTAATACAATGGCAATAAGAACATGTATATCAGTAATTACCTTAAATGTTAGTGGACTGAATGCCCCAACCAAAAGACATAGACTAGCTGAATGGATACAAAAACAAGAAAACAACCAGTGGATCACTGAAGAAATCAAAGAGGAAATTAAAAAATACCTAGAGCAAATGACAACAAAGACACGACACTCCAAAACCTCTGGGATTCAGCAAAAGCAGTTCTAAGAGGAAAGTGTATAGCAATACAAGCCAACCTTAGGAAACAAGAAAAAGCTCAAATAAACAACCTAACTTTACATCTAAAGCAGCTTGAGAGGGAAGAAGCCAGGTCAAGGAAACAACCTAAATGCCCATCGACAGAGGAGTGGATAGGGAAGATATGGTACATACACATAATGGAATATTACTCAGCCATTAAAAGGAACAGAATAACATCTATAGCAACATGGATGAACCTAGAAATTATCATACAAAGTGGAACCAGTCAGACAATTAGAAAGCAACACCCAATGCTACCACTTACATGTGGAAACTAAAGAGACACAATGAACTATGAAGAACAGACAATGACTCACAGATTTTGGAAAACCTTGGTTTTTCAAATAAGACAATCTGGGGGGTGGGGGGATGTACTGTGAGTTTGGGACACAAAATCTATTGTGTTGACTTATGATCTTTGTACATCTATAACTGAAATAAAATTGTTAATAAAAAAATAAATAAATAAAGAGTCATCTAACCCAGAATGTAAATAGTTCTGAGATTAAGAAATTCTGGTTTATATTATAAATTTTTTCTATAAATTATTGGTTTTTAATACTTAATACTAACAAAAGATATTTTATTCTACTTTTAGAAATTAAGAATGGGAGTTCCCATCATGGCTCAGTGGTTAGCGAACCCGACTAGCATCCATGAGGACATGGGTTCAATCCCTGGCCTCGTTCAGTGTGTTAAGGATCCGGCATTGCAGTGAGGTGTGGTGTAGGTCACAGATGCGGCTTAGATCCTGCGTTGCTGTGGCTGTGGTGTAGGCTGACGGCTACAGTTCTGATTGGACCCCTAGCCTGGGAACCTCCATATGCTGCAGGTGCAGCCCTGAAAAGACAAAAAGACCAAAAGAAAAAAAAAAGGGAAATTAAGAATGATTTCTCATTTTCAAAATCTGCAAAATTAGATGCACGTATGTGTGTAGGTGTGTGTTTCATTTCTGGTATGCTTAGGAAAATAAATTTGTCACTCCTCTGAAGAAACATTATTTCTTTCTGAGATCTCATTACTCTTAGTCTGTTATGAAACTCTGTTAATTTAGAAAATGATAATAGAAAGCATATGCTTCATTTTTTTTAATTTTAAGAAAAATTTTCCATCATAGCTGGTTTAGTGTTCTGTCAATTTTCTACTGTACAGCACAGTGACCCAGTCACACGTGCATATATACATTCTTTTTCTCACATTATCATGCTCCATCATAAGTGACTAGATATAGTTCCCAGTGCAGGATCTCATTGCTTATCCATCCAAAGGCAATAGTTTGCATCAATTGACCCCAAAATTCCCAGTCCATCCCACTGCCTAACATTTTAATGACCTTTTGGACAATTTTCAAATATAATCACATCATGTCTCAAAAAAATACTCAGTAAGGGTAACTAGCACTAGTGAGGAATATTCAAATCTCAGGAATATTTTTCTCCTAAGAACAAAAGTTCTCCTTTAAAAAATTAGCCTTGAAATTAGCGTACTGATATTGTGTTTGGACTACACATTGTCTTGAGTGTATCCTTTGGTGAAATGAAAACATTCTGTGGAATAAGCCTTGATAAAAGAGTCATCGGCAGCATTTGTAATAGATATCATTATTTAATAGAATATTTGTGATGATAATTGTAATTATATACATTCTCTTTTATTTTAATCGTGAAGTAGACAAAAACATAGAACTACTTTTTACCATTCAGTTTTTTGGAACTCATACTAATTACCTCTTTTATTTACTCTTTATTTCTCCCCTACATCTCTTTCTTTTTCCACTCATAGCTTTATGCCATCCCTTGGTTTCTCACCATGTTTACTCGTAAGTATTTTCCCTTTCCTTTTTATATTTTATTAGCAAAAGGACAACTCCATTCTTCCCAGTATACTTTAGTGACAGTAATATTAAGCTGATTTAATTACATATGCATATTTAGGTAATTCTAAGGTAACAATTGGGTAGAAAAAATTTTCAATTTTTCTGACTACTGAATATCAAAAAAGTGTTTTTTCTATTGGATGAAAACTTATCTTACATGTGATGACATTCATAAAAATCTCTGCTCTCTATTGAAAAATAAATTACTATTAATTATACTTATATAAAATTTGGAAGGCAAATTTTGCAACCAAATCTGACTCAACTTTTAGAGATTGTCTAATAGCTAATACTTTTGTTACTTCCTAAACTAGAATTCCTCTAGAAATTAAACAGTTTATGTGAATAAGTAATACTTTAATCAGTTGTATATTAACATAGTGGGTATCCTGCTTAAATATGTACATATGGCAAATGGACTATTAAAGTATATCAGTATGCACTGGCCTAGAAAGATGTCCAGACTATCATTAAAGGAAAAAAGAAAGTTGTAAAAAAATAGAAAATTGATGGAATTTCAAAAACCACTTTTTAGAGTATATAATAGAAATGTAATGATACTGAATCTATAACAATACTAAAATTCTTCTAAGTAAGTAAATGTGTGGGAACAACATAACTGGAAAATTCTAGGAAGAAGTAGATTGAATGGAACAACTATACCGAAATCGATAACGGAGGTTAGAAAATGTCATGTATTTGATCAATCTGATTTTCAGTTTTTTAAGATACCTTAGGAAGCAGTAAATCTGCAGAGCCAAGTAATATTTTATAGGGCAGTTTGGTAGTATTTATTCTTTAATAGTTTTGACCAAAAGGGAATTATATGTCTAGTAAAGTAGCTTGTTACTGTTGCAATTTTTTAAATTGTAATTAATTTATTTATATTTATCATTTTACAGATGTATTTCCACTGCACAAAATTTTCCACCTCTGGGATACCTTACTGCTTGGGAACTCCTCCTTTCCATTCTGTATTGGCGTAGCAATTCTTCAGCAGCTACGTGACCGGCTTTTGGCTAATGGCTTTAATGAGTGTATTCTTCTCTTCTCTGACTTACCAGGTATGGAGATATAGATATAGATATATAAATGGAGTCACCAATGAGTTCCTGCTGTGGCACAGTGGGATAAGGATACGACTGTAGTGGCTCAGGTCACTGCAGAGGCACATGTTCAATCCCTGGCCCAGCACAGCAGGTTAAGGATCCTGCATTGCCGTAGCTGAGGTGTAGTCACAGTTGTGGCTCAGATTCAGTCCCTGATCTGGGAATTTCCATATGCTGCAGGTGCAACCAAAAAGGGAAAAAAAAAAGTAAAATAAATGGAATCACCAAATGAAATTTAATTAGAGGAAAATGAGACATTCTTACAGCAATTTACAAAAATAATCACACAAGCCTTCAATATCTCTTCTTATTGAGCCTCATGCTCCCTCTCTGTATTCTCTTCCTTGTATACTACCTCTTCTTCTGGCCCAGCATTGCAGATGCAAAACTGGGTCATTCTAGCTCAGTGTCATTTACTTTTGTGTCATCATGTAATGCCACCAGAAAGGTAAAGCAGAGGAGGTGTGTCATTTGCCTTTTTCTTAGGATAACCGTGTTTATCTTTAGCTGACAAAAAGTAAGGAGAGGCCACCTGGGAAAGTGTTTGAGAATCTCAGTTTATACAAAAACGTAGTTCACATGGAACTTTGCTCTCTCCTATCCACAGCTGCTTGCTAACAATTTGACAGTTTGAGGAAAGGAAACACCATCCTCTTGAGAGAGTAAATCTTACTCCAGGGAAATTCCATGTTATACAATGTAGGATAGTGAGTTAAGCCATATATTATATTCACAAGTGAGGAGCTTATAAATCTAGGTGTTGAATGCTTAAGCGTGAAATATGGAATGCAGCTATGGTTTAAGCTTTGAGGCAGTGGTTGACAGCATGAAAGTAATATGGTTTCATAGGATCCCAAAAGGTACCAGTCTGTGGAGGAAAATACTAACCTACATTTTTTTTTCAGAAATCAAATGTTTGTCAGGTAGAAAAATTCTACTTTCTTCAAACAGAATTTCATTGGTTCCAAACCTTGTGTAAGTTTATCGCTGGTCTCCATATTTTCAGGCAGACACAAGTAATTGTTGAAAAGAAACGCACTTAAAATTACTCGAAATAAGTCTGCCTGAAAACCAAACAACAAATAGAAGAAAACTTTCTTAAGATTATATATTTAATAAGCATTCTCATGAAAAATAAGAAACCTGCCACCTACCCCAATTTGTATTTTTAATGGATGAGCTATACCTGGTACTTCAGTATTTCTCTTTTTCCTTTTTAGGAAAATAATAAAAGTTATTGGATTTATTTAAAACTTCTCCCCCCTTCCCCTCAAATTAAAAGTATCACTATCTTTCTGACTTATCAAACCTTAAAGTTAATTATTTCTATATGAACAAATAATAGTTTAGTCATTATGTTATTTTTCTGGGATATTCTTTATGAAAATCAAGTTATCTTTTTTTTCTTTTGTTGGAGTTGAATAGTTACTGAGAAATATAGTTACTGAGAATCTAGTTTCGCAAACTGCAAATACTGTCTGTACCCTGCAGATGTTTTCCCATTGTTCCTAACTTGCCAGAATAAACAAAGGATAATTTATTTGGATTAAAGGAATTTGTCTTATCAGTTCTAAATACTATATAAGGAATGAGGATTCTGAATTTTCAAGTAGGCAAATTTAATACATTTCCAATTCCATTCACAAAAGTTCCAGTTACTGACGAAGGCTTTTGTTTTCATATTACAGAAGAAGATTAGTGGTAACTCTTTTTGTCCATTAAAATGAGATTATTTCTGAAATCAGAAAGTAAGAGTATACGTTAGAACTGACTCATCAAAAACGTAAACCCTACTTACTTTTGAAAATAGGATGCCTTCTATTGATGTGAATTGCCTTGATCCTCACTACATTATTCTGGCTTGTCACTTACTTGGTCACTGTGTATGATACCAGTTGGGGAAGAAAATGTGACTTTAAAAAGGGGAGGAGTTTAAATGCAAACTCTGCCCTTCAGTATGCCTTGTTTTGTTTTATTTTTAATCCCAGTGTTCTGAATTTGGGATGTCTTCCCTAATTTGATCCAAAAAAATGTCTTTTTTTTTGTCATGTTGAGCCCTTTAAATTATAATTGATGCTTGAAGGAACTAAGAAGTGGTCATGGGAAGTTCTAAAAAGTGAGAGCAGATTAATATACACACAAACACACCGAATGTGCCTTTTCTAAGCAAGATATTATGTGACATAATTCGGAACGTGTTTAAAGAAAGAAAAAGCCATTTCTTAAGTACACAGAAAAAAAGGATAGATAGGCTAACTCTATATTTCACCTTAATTCTTGAGACAGACTTTGTAGATAAAGATAGGTTAGGATTAAACATTAATTTGCACTTTCTTTTTTTTGTTTGTTTGTTTGTTTTTTGTCTTTTTGCCTTTTATGTAGGGCCGCACCCGCGGCATATGGAGGTTCCCAGGCTAGGGGTCTAACAGGAGCTGTAGCTGCTGGCCTTCGCCACAGCCACAGCAACGCGGGATCCGAGCCGCGTCTGCAGCCTACACCACAGCTCACGGCAACGCCAGATCCTTTACCCACTGAGCAAGGCCAGGGATCGAACCCGCAACCTCATCGTTCCTAGTCGGATTCGTTAACCACTGAGCCACGACGGGAACTCCTAATTTGCACTTTCTAAATATGTTGTGCTTTACTGAAATCCCCACTTAACTGAGTTTAAAGGCATAAGTAAGCGATCAAAACAAATTTAACTAAATTCTTTACTGAAGCAGATTAGTGAATTCACTATTCAGAACACTTGTTGATGGTCAAAGATAGAAACACCATCCGGTTGGTAACCTTGTAAACAAAATAAGTTTGTGGGGTTTTGTGTGTGTGTTTTTTTAACTGTCCTTTCCAGTTTTGTTTTTCTACAAAGAGGGGCCCAATAGCCTAGTGGTTAAGAGCATGGAATGTGGAGCCAGATCACCTGGGTTTCATAGCCTAGCTCTACAGCCTACAGTTACATGACCTTGGGCATATTACTTTTTATCTATTTCCTTAGCCCTGATTATGTGAAAATAATAATAGTACCTACCTCATATATCTAAATAACTTAGAGCAATGGCTCACAAAGAGCAAGTGCTGTATAAGTAGTCATCATTATTATTATAATTTTCCTTTTTTATGACATGCTTTCCTATTGGTAGAATAAATGAAGAATCACCCTATTTGGCTTTTTCTATAAATTACTAAGGTGAGTATGAATCATACAGATTTTCTTGTTAGCAAAATCAATTGAGGAATTACCTCAGAAGTCAAGTAAGTCTTCAATGTTAAATGTATATTATAGGACTAAGAATATCTCTTTTCATTGCACATAGACAGTATAGTATAATGGATAGAGAATACAGTCTTTGGAGTCAAAACGTGGGTTTGAGTCCTAATTGCACCGCTCACTACCTGTGTGAATTACTAAATTTTCAATGTGGTTCTGCCGCTGAAAAGTCTGTAGGTTAAAAGTGTATATAAGTTCACATCCCAGCTCTGGCATATAGTAGCTGTGTGAACTTGGGCAGATTTTTAATTCTATGCATTATGAAAATTTCAGTAAAGTGGAGATAATAATATCTGCTTTAATGTTAAGGTGAGCACAAAAGGCATAATGCACTTGATACAAAATCTGGTACCAAGTATGCATAACTATTTTTTAAAGTACATGTAGTACGTGCAAAAAATGTGCAGCTTTCAGTCTTTCTAAGTTCCTTCTTTAACTTCATACTAACCCTTTAATTCTTGAAGAGAGAACACAGCAGAAAGGCATTACTGTTTTTTGCCAAAAACTGCTTCCAACTTCTGTTCCCTTGTAGTAAATGATATAGTGTGATGTCACATTCCAAGGACGTACAAGTGGTGCTAGAAAATTTTGCTAAAAGTTCTTGACATGTATTGGTATGTGTGTCATTTTAGTACTAGAGGAAATAACCATGAGAGCGATATATTTGGCATTTCTCATATAATCTCAAAATAGTAGTAGGGTGTTTTGAAAGAAATATTGAGTTTTTCATAGTGCCAACCGATACTGGATATTGGCCACTGGTGTTAAGAGAACGGTTTCCAAGGTTACCACCCTTTAAGCCCAGTTACAGGATGAAGTCTGTCAGGATTCAGCCTGCTCTCTCTGATACTATTTTGCTTTAGTGTCCATCTGGCTGACTTAAAAAAAAAATTGTGTTTTAGGCTACATCCAAGCAGTCCCCAAGATGAGTATGATAATCTGAATAAAAAACCAAAATGATCATTTTTTAAGAGTGGATTTGCAGTAACTGTGGTATTTAAATGCTTTTTTTGTTTTGTTGGTATATTGCCTTTGTACAGGAGAAAGTTAATGCAACATATTTATGTCATTATGGTTGAAATAAATTCTTAGAGTTCATATCATTATAGCTTGAAGCATCTTAAAAGATAGGAATCTTTAAAAGCAGGAAAGAAGTTTTTCTTAGAGAATCTATAGAAAGAAATTAGGAAATCTCTATGGAAGAACACAATTTATTCACAGAGATTAAAATAGATACATTAAGAGAAAGAGATATGTATATGTAAACTTTCTTAAGGAAATACTTGCACATATGAAAAAATTCAAATCCTGTTTTCAGGAAGAAATTAGAATTTGGCTGAAACACCATAATTGTAATATATATATATTTTATTATAAAAGTGCTGTTGAAAGAAAAAGTCTTAAATAAAATGTTAAGATTTTTATCTCAGTTTACCTATGTCTTTACAATAGGATTCATTTTCAGCACCTACGTGACAAATACTGGTAATATCTCACTATTAGGTAGCAGTTCACTGGTTCCTCAAAAATATTTTGTTAATATCTTAAGTAGCTAGAAAAAGAAACTTATCTATTCTGACATAAAGAACTTTTGTAATGCAGTCTTTATCATTATTTAGTGTAGCATGGAATATTTCATTAAAACAGTACATTTTTTGTGCAACACAGTTATGTGTTAGGTCGCCTAAGACGTATAATAACTAATCCAGGCCAATTTTTTTTTTTCCAATAACATACAAATATGTTGGGACTGAAAGAAAATAGGTTATTAAAAGCTAAAAAATAGAACAAAGTACTAAAACATGCAAAGTCTTTAAAGCCATGTCTTATTGTTTTCTTGTTTATCCCCAAATGGAATTGGAAAATGATGAGGATAGGATAATGAAGGGTAAATTCAGTTCAATTTATGGAGTTTCCTAGATTTTTAAGGTACTTTTGACAATTGTTATGGTGGGAAAGAAGAGCAATGAGAAGTGATCTTTTTTTTTTTTTTTTGATGGTGAGTGGGTTTCAATCATCAGTTTCTTGCTTTCTTTTCGGAATAAATATAAATGAAATAGGGTTATCACAGTACTTATGTGTAATCTCCAAATTGTAAACAATGTCTCAAATTTTAAAAATTATAACACTTGAACCAGGTATAATGGATTATAGCCAGTAGGCTACTAATTTGTGGTCCCTTTATTAAATAAATAGATATAATGGTGGTAAGTGCTACAGAAAACAGTAGGAATTTAAAACAGGACATTACCAAGTCTAGGGGAGGTAAAGAACCTTCTAAGTAAGTGATGTTTAAGTTAATATTTGAAAATAATTGACATTGAGGAGTGAGATGTGAAGAAAGGGGAGAATCTTCTAAACAGAAGAAAATTCTTCAAAACCGCTGCAAAACTCAAGGATTTTGAGCCATATATGTCATGCATAGGGAAAGTGACTAGAGGTAGACAAAGTGATCATGCAGGATTTGTAGGCCACATTAAGGATGTTTTAAAATATTTTGTAGTGGTATTTTCTTTCTTTTCAATATTTTTGAAAGAATGAAAAATACACTTGAAAAGAACATCAGGTCCCCAAATCAAATGCTATATTAGCATTTGTGGAGTATTCTTGCCTCTGTACATGCCTTTCAAGGAGTTCTATCATGAACAAAGCAAATAATTCTTAACACAAAACTCCGAATAGTTTTTTTTTTCCATTATAGATGGTTTACAGTTTTCTGTCAATATTTCAACTGTACAGCATGGTGACCCGGTTATACATACATATATATATAGAGTCGTCACAAGTGATTAGACATAGTTCCTGGTGCTATACAGCCTAATCTCCTTGCTTTTCTCCAAATAGTTATTCTTAATTCCTTTTTTCTGGCTTGTGGAGAGCTGATTTGGTGGAAGAGTAGAGCAATGGTAGTACCCAATTATTCAGTGAAAGTTTTATATTGTCAGCCCTATAAGATTTAATACCATTTTACCTGAAGCTGAGAATCTACTAATTATTCACATTTTTGCTTATAGCTTCTTCTTCTTTTTTTTTTTTTTTTGTCTTTTTGCCTTTTACTGGGGCTGCACCCACAGCATATGGAGGTTCCCAGGCTAAGGGTCTAACAGGAGCTGTAGCTGCCGGCCTTTGCCACAGCCACAGCAACGGAGGATCCGAGCCGCATCTGCAAGCTACACCACAGCTCACGGCAACGCCGGATCCTTAACCCACTGAGCAAGGCCAGGAATCAATCCCTCAACCTCATGGTTCCTAGTCAGATTCGTTAATCACTGAGCCACGGTGGGAACTCCATGCTTATAGCTTCTTGATGTTAATGCATGTCTGTTCTAAGCACATCTTCACGGAGTTGCAAGAAGACAGTCATAATGAAAATTAAATATGGAGATTTGTGCTACAGTCCTCTTCTTACCACACCCATAAAAAATACATACTAACATTAAAATTTAGATGGAATATTAAATTCTTCTAAGTTTAAGATTAATTTGTTTTTATTAATATGATCATATATTCACTGAAATAAATGCATGAAAATTTATTCTCAAAATCTCTTTAGGTTATATCACCTTGTTTTGGGAGAGGGGAAAACATTGCATTATTTTATGGAAAAGGGGAAAATTTGAAATCAGATGTTAGAATACATGACTTATAAGGTGAAAATAAATGCCCATGAAAAATACAAATCTGGTAGGATTACTGGTAAACACTCAAATTGTGAGATGATTCTAGGAAACTGGAAGAATTCTCTTAACACTGATCTAGTTGTTGCTCTTGTGCCATATTGCTAGTTTTGCAATATGTGAATAAAGTTAAAATTTCTTATGTGTTGGGAAATACAGTGAAAAATAAATGTGTTGGGAAATACAGTGAAAAATAAAGGGTTGATTAGAATTTTCTACTTACCTTGAAAATTGAGAGTAGATTAGAGTACTAATATATCTTAAACCTGGTCCCAGGGTTTCAAATTTAATAGGAAAGCAAATCTCTATACACCAAAGCTGTTTATCTTATGATTTACAGAGATTCTGCTTTCTGAATTTTTTGGAGTAGTACCAACATTATCTTACAGTCCATATCAATTATTAAATGTATTTTGTTCCAAGACACCAATGATGGAATTTAATTTGTTTTATTGTTGAGTGTTTATATGTGCCTTTGGTTTGTGAAACGTTTAAAAAAAGATACAGAACATTTTACACTGTTGAATTATATTAAAAATAATCAGCCTCAGAAATCTTTAAATGTGAGAATTATGTTTAAATTTTCCCCACATATACTGCTGATGGATAATGCAAATGATAATGTAAGGACCAAAATGTGTAAGTATGATACTTAAAATGGCACTTAGCATACATAATTCTATATGTGATTTTTATTTTAATAATATAATAAAACCCTTGGGCCCTGTTTCTTATCCCTCCTCTACCTAGACTTATACTCTACAAAAATGAAAGTACAGTTGGCCCTTGAATAATGTTGGCATAGGAGAACTGACCCTCCTGCCACTGAAAATCTGAGTCCAACTTGTAGTTAGCCCTCTGTGTACCAGTTCCTCTGTATCTGTGGTGCCTCCATATCCACTTTGCTCCATATCTGTAGTTCACCAACAACAGATCATATAGAACACTGATATTTACTATAGAAAAACATCTAAGTATAAATGGACCTATGAAATTCAAAACCTGAGTTGTTCAGGAATCAGCTGTATTGATGTGTTGACTATCTTAAATGGTGATCTTCAGCAGAATGGAAAATAACTTCTTACCACATGTCTTCTCTAAGTATGCAGCGAGCATGCTGAGTCAAAACAAAATAAAAAGCAAACTAAGGACTAGATTAGAGAGAAAGAATAGGAATAACATGCCAGTGTGCTTATAGGCTAGTTAATCAGTGTTAGAGAAAATAACTAGAATTTTCTTTTTTACAAGAAACTACATTAAAATACTTTGAAAACTGTAAACCATACCAGCCCTCCAGTACATTTTTCAGTCACATGAAAAAAATGCTTATTGAACTTAAATACAAGGTTCTGTTGCCAAAAATGATCAGATTTCCAGGTTTTTTCAGAGTCCATATTAAGTATAAAAGAAAAAGAGAAAATGATGGCTGTTGCTGACCTGGTGCTAATCTTCAAACTGCTGCATTGTTCTTTTTTCTGAAGTGAGCTGTGTGCCGTTATGAGCACCAGCTGCTTTGCATCATAATATCTACCTACTCAGCTGCTAAATGATAGACAATTACATTAAAAATTGAAAACAGTTTAAGTATCCATATATCAGTAGTGCTTATTGCATTTCCTATTTATTTCTCACTTCATTGTGGGCATTAAGCAACAGAGATGATAGATGCTTCACAAAATGTACCAGTAATTGCATGCACATATCATGGATTTGAAAAGCTGAGTGAATTAAAGTTGGAGCCCAGTAATGTACTGTACCATCCTTTCCCCTTAGACTGCATAGCCAAGATCGTGTTTATAAAATATATTCAGTCATTCATTCAACAAATATTAGGTAGGGGAGTATGTGTGTGTTAATATGTGTAGGTATGTGTGTGTATAATTAATAATTAATCTTATTACTGGTTTATCATTCTTGTATTGGCCCCGAGCTTTCATGCATAATTATTTAACAGTGATCCAATGGTACCCTGTAACTATGACTAACACTTCTAATTTGGATCATATTAATTATGTGCTGTATTAAGTCCTGGTTCCATTAAGTCATCTGACTAGCTTGTGCTTTAGTTCTTTAATTTTTCAGTAAGGAAATTCACCTTCACTTTTGAAATTGCTCTGTATCAATAGGATTTGGAATCCAGTGGAATGTTAGGTGTGTGAATGTTTTGGCATACCTTAACTGAGGTAGGAACTGGGAGCAAGGGATGAGTGAGTGGTCATGGTACTAGGAAGAAAGATAGTGAGTAAGGTTTTAGCTCTGTGCTTAAGATGTTTATGGGGTTCCTGGATGAGAAATTGATAGAGATTTTGAGAGACAAAATGACAATCACAATTTAAAGATTAGTAAGAGACTATAATTTCCTCTGGAATCCTTGTTTTTGTCTCTCCTGTTATCCTTGGGTATTCCTAAAGACTCCTTATTAAATAAGGTCTGAGACATGCAATTCATTTAGTTGCATTTCCCTAATATTATATAGGAGCCTTACTGATGTATAGAGGAGGGGAAATGTTCTATATTTCTATAAGTAGGTCTCAGTCTTTTATTGAGTTCACGCCCGACTGTGGCCTTCACAAGTGCTTCCTATTGCTGGGCCCCCTAAGGTGAGTCAGGAAGGCTAGAGAGGCTGGAGTTAAGCATTTTCCTTCCCCCAGGTCACCAAGGTTCTGGTGAAATAGTTTTCCTTGAGGACCTCGTTAAAGAGAACAAAATTATCTTGTCATATTTCTAAATGGCTACTTTTCCCCACTCCCTGCTGGAAGCACAAGGAGATTTTTTTGTGACCTCCATGATATTTAAAGCATCAATTAAACTAAGAATGTGACAAGGGACACATAACAGGGATAAATCTCCCAAAAATATTATATAAATTAATGATAATGTCAGTAAGGCTAAACCTCAACAAATGTGGGCTTATACAAAAGACCACATTTAGAACAAAAAGGCAAGGGTAGACTTACTTATGGGGAACATTCAATAATATTTGTCAATGAGACACATCAACTTCGCTTTAGTTGTTTTGATGAACTGGAAATTTTGATGAACAGGAAATTTTGGCCACTTTCTATGAAAGCTTAGGGTAGGTAAGTTTATTCATTCAACACATGTTTAATAAACACAATTATATGACAGACATAGTACTATGCACTGGAGCCATAAAGATAAGACATAGTAGCAGCCCTGTAGGAGGATGGGGAGGAAGCAAGTACTGGAGGCTTAGAAAATACCATAGGGATGACAGACCTTTGTGACTGCATGACCATCATAATGTAAATAGGATGCTTAAAAGAATGACTGGAGGGTAGGATGAGAGATGAAGATACCTAGGGTGGATGGGCTGGGGAAATATCACTAATGGTGATGATAATAATTGGTGAAAAAACAAGAGTCCTGATTATGAGGACCTTGAATGACATGCCAAGGAATTTCAATTTTATATGTAATTTAAAAGTTTTAAACAGGAAAAAAAATGACATGATCAGATTTATATTTTAGAAAAATGATCCTGCGTGTAGTGTGAAAAATGGATTGAACACTTCTAAAGTGCTATATAGTTCTAAGTAATGGAAAGAGAGCAGCTGGCCAATCCAAGAATATGGTAAAAATAGTTATCTATTGAAATTTAGATCTTTACCAAGATAATTAACATGACAAAGTCCTGAGAGAATTTTCAGATGCTATTTATTTTTTAGCACCTGAAAAATCTTAGTAAGTTGGTCTCGTATTGCAGATTTCTTGTTTTAGAATCCTCTCTATCTAGTAATAACATCCTATTCATATGTTCCTTGAACTACATATGATACTCATTGCAAATAATCTTAAAATGTGGATCAGTGAGTGATGTTTTCAAATGTTTTTTCAGCATCTATTATGATAATCATATAGTGTTTCTCCTTAATTATGTTAAGTTGAAGAATTACATTGATATTCATTTGTTAAACCAACTTTGCATTCATGGATGTGACATAAAAAGAACTACATATCTGGTTTCTTCTGCCCTTGGTTCCTGACACAGAGGTTCTAAAACACCTGTAATTTCCTCAATGATAGGGAGGCTAGGAGCAACTTTTGTTCTAATATTTGGTCTTTGACCTTGGCTCCTGACACAAAGCTCCTGAATCTTGGAATTTCCTGGGTGAAGTTGTACGTTTTGTCCTAATAAGATGACTCTTGGTGGGCTCCTGGGGAGCTTCAAGATGAGGACTGGTACTGAATAAAAACTCAGATCTTTTAGGTCCACCCCCTTTTCTCCTGGGAGAGGAGGGAGGCTGGAGTTTGAGTTAATAATTATTCATGTCTATTTGATGAACCCCCCCATAAAAATGACTAAGATAAAAAATTTAGAGAGCTTCTGGCTTGGTGCATGTATACACATGCTGGGAGTTGCGCCTTATCCATTAGGACAGAAGCTCCTTCCTTGTACTTAGGATCCTATTACCTCTTCATCTGGCTGTTTATATCCTTTGTAATAAATTCATAAAGGTGAGTGAAGTGTTTTCCTGAGTTATGTGAGCTGTTATAATGAATTGTCAAACCTGAGAAAGGGATTGTAGAGTCTCAGTTTATAGCCAGTTGATCAAAAGTACTAGCATCTGCGATGGAGGCAGTCTTGTGGGACTTAGCACTTAACCTGTAGGGTCTGTGCTCAGTCTGACAGTTGGTCTCAGAATTGAATTAAATTGTAGGCTACCCTTCTGGTGTCCAGAGAGTTAGAGAACTGGTTGTTTGGTGTGAAGGGAAACCCCATACATTTGACGTCAGAAATATTGTGAATAGAAAACAGTTTGTTTTGGTGAGATAAGCCCTAGGATAACCCTTGTTTATCATTTCCTATTGCTGCTGTATAACAAGTTACCACAAACTAAGTGGCTTAAAATAACACAGATTTATTATCTTATACTTCTGGAGGTCAGAAGCCCAAAACCAGTCTCACCGGGCTAAGTAAAGTCAAGGTGTCAGCAATGCTTATTCCTTCTGGAGGTTCTGAGGAGAAAATCCGTTTCTTTTTTTGCCACCTTCTAGGAACCACCTGCATTCTTTTTTGTCTGTGCCCCTTCCTCCATCTTTAGAACCAGCTATACAGTGTTGTCATGTCTCTTTCTACTTTCTCTGAACTCTTGCTCTTTCTTATACAATTATTTGTAATTACATCAGGCCCTCCTATATAATTCAGGATGATCTCCCCATCTCAAGGTCCTTAATTTAATCACATTTTCAAGGTAACATATTCATAGCTTCTGAGGCTTAGGATATATACATCTTTAGGAGACCATTTTTCAGTCTACCGCATTTAACTAATATTTGGATTTTATATATGTATGCATGAGAAGTACTGGTTTTTAATTTTCTTTCTGAGATTTTGGTATCAGGATTATACTGGTTTATATCAGGGTTTAAAGATTGTAGTCTTAGAACAGCCAATCTGTCACCTATACCACAGCTCACGGCAACGCCGGATCCCCAACCCACTGAGCAAGGCCAAAGATTGAACCCACATCCTCATGGATGCTAGTCAGATTCATTTCCCCTGCACCACAAAGGGAACTCCTTAAATTATTTTTTGATTATCGCTGTAGGGACTGTGATCTGTGTCTTAACTTATCATACTTTACATAGAGTTAATATTGTACAACTTTATGGAAATGTAAGAACTTTGCAACAGTGCGATTCTTTTTATCTTCCAGATAGCATACTGTATACTTTGCTCTATATTTTACATCTCCATTTGTAATAAACTCCACCATACAATCTTGTTATTTTGGTTTTAAGTAGCTAGTTGTCTTTTTAACATAGTAAGAGAGACCAAAAGATTATTTATTTTAAAATTTTTATTTTATTTGTTTTTTGGTCATGCCTATTGCATGCGGAATTTCGCAGGCCAGGGATCAAATCCATACTATAGCGGTGACCCAAGCCACTTCAGTGACAACACTGGGATCCTTAAGATCTACACCACAAGAGAACTCCGGTGATCAAATATAGAGGAGAACCAAAGGGAATTAGATGATGGTAAAGAGCAAGTGCTATGTCAGCAACTGTTAGCTAAATTTAGAAAGCAGTTTGTTCCCATTAAAGCAAGAGAACAGAGGGGTGAGATGTCTCTTCCATCTACCCTCATCCAAATGAAACCTGTGGTGCATTTTATCATTTTGAAAATAGTTCAGTATTTCTGAGAGATATGATAATAATGGATGAAGATAAACTGAAATTTAGATAAATTATTTCTCTAAGTCACAAGGTCGAAATCAAACCTGGAAAACTATAGTCCAGGGTACACACTTTTTCCACAATGCATTATATTAAATGATAATGCAAGATAGAACATAGTTGTGCCCTAGGATGAAAGATTATTTTTAAAAGAATAATTACATATTTTAACACACAGTTTACAAAGTACTTTTGGATTTTGGTTACGATAAAGAACTTTGGAAAGATTTTGAGTTAGAAAGGTGACAGGGGTCAAGTGAATAGAGAATGGGCTATCTGCCAGTAAGTACTACTAATAATCAGGATGGATTATCCATCCCTCAAATTGGGATGGATGCCAGTAAATTCTCAAGATTCACTATAAACCTTTTATGGTATTCATAGGGTATTTTGGAAGCAGATAGATAGGACTTTTCCATTGCCAGTGTTTTAAGAACTGAACTACAACCTCTTATCTGTATCAATGACTTGACCTCAAGCTTTTAATGGGTGTCAGATAGGTCAGGCTGATTTGAGCACTGCAGATGCAAAACCTATGGTCCAAAATTATTTTCCTTTGGCAAATAAATAGTATTAAGTAGATAAACTTTTTTAATGTGACAGGGTTTTTTTTTTTCTCTTCAGCTGCAAATTTTTATCTTAACCATAGTTATTGGAAAAAATTTTTAATGAATTGAGCATATCTTTTCCTTCTTAAGTAGAGTAGAAGAACATATTTTAAACTTTTATTTTTCTTCTAGTTGGTGTCTTTTTTCTTTGTGGGATATCAACTTGATAATGTTATAGAGTTTTTTGAAGGAATACATTTCACTATACTGACAGTTTCTCAAGTAAATTGACCTGTGCCTCAAAAAAAAAAAAAACATGTTTAACTCTGTTTTATAGATTTTATGTTAGGAATAGCATATATAGGGGTGATGAAATTTGACCTCTTTGTGCAACCATGGAAATAACCAACTGTGAAGTTGGCAGACATCACTAGTAAAAGATAAAGGAATGTTTAATTGAGTAACTGGTTGTTCCAGACCTGCTGACTATTATTTCCCAAATCTAAATGAATTGGGAAATGAAAGATACCTTTTAACCCCGTAGTAACCTCAGACATTCTACTCATAATAGCACATTCAATCACTTATCTTCCTTATGTCTTAGTTTCATCTTCAGCAAAAATGAAGGAGATTGTAATACTTGTCTATAAAAATATTATACGAGTTAAATGGGCTAGGATTTTCCTGGTCGCTTAGTGGGTTAAGAATCCAGCATTGTCACTGCTGTTACAGGTTCGTTTCCTGGCCAGGGAACTTCTACATGCCACGGGCATGGCCAAAAAAAAAAAAAAAAAAGCATTAAATCGGCTAAGTGAAAGTATACAACACCTGTCAAATAATAGATGCTCAGTAAGGGTCCATTTCTCTGCCCTTCTCTGAGTTTTCCACTTTATGAAAGCATACAACTCTATAAACACATGACTCATGCACCATTCACAGAATCAACTGAAATGACTATTTCCTTTACCCCTTATATATAGGCTCATTGTTTCAAAAAAAGAATAAGGACCTATTCTTTTAAAATTTAAAACATGTAATATATTTTTCTCCATCGCTTATCTGAACTAACACACTTGGACTTCTGCAAAGGAAATGATAATATCTACCATTTACTAAAATTAGGAATAGAAAGGGAAAAGCTAGACTACTAAATTACTTCATCCAAAGCAATTTCTTGAATTACTACTGCCTTTCTATTAATAACTCCATTTTCCTCATAGAGGAACATCTCACTCTCCATCAGGAATATTAACCTCCTAACAGTCCTATCAAAAAACACAATAATTTGGCATTGTAATAATTTTGCTATGTATACTACCTCTATATCAAAAATACTTAAATTTCTTTCAAAACTGAGAAAGAAAAGGAAATCTTCTATGAAATTTTTTGTCATTTTAATCAAGTGAATTTAATTTCTCTCTATATGAAGCCTCAAACTTTTCTGCACTTAAATCAAGAAATTATTTTAAAAATAGAGAAATGCTGAATTGAGATTTTAATAAATTTTGCCCTGATTATTTTGTGTTTCCTTTAATAGGTGGAAAATAATCTTTTAGTATAGTTGAGTCATGGTGAATTAACATCTGAATCTCTTGTTTACCCACTCCCAAATTCCAACTTTCCCTCCACCCAACCTATATTTTACTTTAAGGAAGTGAAAATATTATCAAAGTTAATGGAGCAAATTCTAAAATAAGGAGATGTGTTATACTTCATGAGGTTTAAATAATGATATACTGAAATATACAAATGCATATACTATGTGTATATATATATATAGATAGATAATAATACCAAAAAACACATATATGCATATATTTACATGTGTAAATATATCTGTATGTATAACTACATAATAATACAAAGTATCCTATACCATTCCAGTCATAAATATGCTGATTAATATCTATATTATTTTTTTACTGACATCTTTTCTAATTAGTTATCCTAGCCATATTTGAATATATGCATTTAGAAAAGATTGTGTTTTTTACATAAAGAGAGATTCAAATTCTGTGTGTGCTTTTTTAAAAAAATATTTTTCTCTCCAGAAATTGACATTGAACGCTGTGTGCGAGAATCAATCAACCTGTTTTGTTGGACTCCTAAAAGTGCTACTTACAGACAGCATGCTCAACCTCCAAAGTCAACATCTGATAGCAGCGGAGTCAGAAGTTCAACACCTTATTTCTCCACTGAGTGTCCAGATCCTCCCAAAACAGACCTGGTATGTGTTTGCAAATTTAATTTACAAACTTTAAAAGAAGATGGATGTTAAATTAACATACAGTAATATCATTACTGTTCATAATGCTGTTATCATTTATGTCCTTTTAACATAGCTATTTTCTAATGTATGATTGCATTCACACAGCTATTTCATGTCTTGAGGTTAATCAAGGGTGAGAGCTTAGGACCTTCTCAGGGCTTTACTGGGCATGCAGACATCCTGTGTACACAGAGATAGACTTCTTAGATTCCCAGTATCATGTTGGAGCTTTCAAAGCACCCTGTAAACATTGTATTCCCCAGCTTTTAATTTTAATTTTTAATTATTACTGTCAGCTGCTTATTTGTCTCAACAGTTATGGCTACCTCAGGCAGCTACAGTATTAAACAATTGCTGCTGACTATTTTTGACAGATGCCTCCAGAGGAAGGTCTCTTTGCACCAAGAGAGCTTTGAGTTAGGTCAAATAAAGGCAAGTACTGTGAGGCGAGGTTTCTAGTGAACTGGAAGGCAGGTCAAATAATCACAATTCCCTGAAATGATACTTTTGGGATCTCTAAAACCATTCTGTCATGTTCAATGTTTGCTAGACTTCTAGTTTGTGAGACTGCTGATTCTTAAGGTGACTTTGGAGCTGAGGAGAGGGAAGTGCGAGTTGGCAAATTAAAGAACCACAAGCTCACTTTCTTAGTGAAATTGAGGTGTTTCTTTTGACTGTGCTTCATAGATTGCTTCAGATCTTTGTTTAATTTCCAGAGTTCTAAAAAGTTTATTTGATAATCTTTGTCAGTATTGTCATTATGATTTTGGAACAGCAACTTTTTTTGAGATTCTTGCTCAGACATTCCACTGATGTCACTCATACTGCATACTATTTGTCTACTACATTTTAATTCTTGAGTGAAACAAAAAGGTTGAGAGGTAGTTGATTTTAAAAGGTCAGAAAGATATATTGAAAGTTCAAGAAATGTGAGAGTTTCGTTTTGTGATAAAGTAAAATTTTATTAAGAAAAGTTGCTGTTTATTTCAAATTTGAGTAAATAGTTTTTAAATCCTTCCCCTTGTACCATTGTCAGAAATTAGATTTTCGTTTAAAAGTTTAATAGTTTAAATGTCACTAAACCCCAAATCCTGTATACATTCCTAATTATAGTAAGTCTCAGAGTTCTGGGTCAATTTGCTAAAACTTTGTGATGGAAAGCAAGTGTTTTTGTGTGCCCATAAGTCAGATATATTATCCTTATCAGCAACAATACTAAGAATAGAAGAGAGAAATATACCACATTATTTAAAGGAACAGTTGCTATCTGAAGAATATTAAAGTTATAGGTCACTTTTCTTTAGAATTTATTTCATTCTTTTTCTGATATATTTCAACCATAAAGAAAAATATAATGAATAATGTAAAAACCAATGCCTTGTTTCTTCAATAATAGTTTGAATACATACTATAAAACAGATACTGTTCTAGTTGCTGGGGCTATAGGAGTAAGAAAAAAAAAAAGGTATCTTCCCTCATGGAATTTGCATTTGACAGTGGAAGGCATATAGACAATAAGCAAAAAAAAAAAAAGTGAATGTTTAGTGTGTTTTTTAGATTCCACATATGAGTGAGATCATGTGTACTTATCTTTCTCTGACTTATTTCATGTAGAATAATGCCCTCTGGTTCATCCATGTTGTCACAAATGGCAAAGTTTCCTTTTTTTTAGTGACTGAGTAATATTCCACTGTGAATATATGTGTAGCAAAGGAAACTGTCAGTAAGATGAAAAGGCAGGCTAGTGAGTGGGAGAAGATATTTGCAAACCTATATCCAATAAGGAGTTAATATCAAAAATATACGAAGAATTTGGGAGTTCCCTTTGTAGCTCAGCAGTTAACAAACTTGACCAGGATCCATGAGGATGCAGGTTCGATCCCTGGCCTCACTCAGCAGGTTAAAGATCTGGCATTGCCATGAGCTGTGGTGTAGGTCACAGACACGGCTCGGATCTGATGTTGCTATGGCTGTGGTATAGGCTGGCAGCTGTAGCTCCAATTTGACCCCTAGCTTGGGAACCTCCATATGCCATGGGTGAGGCCCTAAAAAGAAAAAAAAAATATATATATACACACACACACACACACACACACACACACATATATATATACACATACACATATATATGTATACAAAGAATTCATATAACTCAACATTAAGAAAACAACCCAATTGAGGAGTGGGCAGAGTGGAGTTCCCTGGTGGCTCAGCAGATTAAGGCTCTAGCATTGTCAGTGCTGTGACACAGTTTGTTCCCTGGCCTGGGAATTCCTGCATGCTGCAGGCACAACTCAAAAAAAAAAAGAAAAAAAAATGTAATAAAAGATGTTAAATTTTTTTTTAAAAAGAAGTGACAGAGGACCTGAATAGACATTTTTCAAAAGAAGACCTAAACAAATACATAATTAACATCACTAATCATCATGGAAATATAATTAAAAACCACAATGCAATACCACCTCATACCTGTTAGAATCGCTATCATCAAAAAGGTAACAAATAATAAGTGTTGGTGAGGATGTGGAGAAAAGGAGACTTTTGTGCAATATTGGTGGGATTGTAAATTGCCATAGCCACTATGGGAAACAATATGGAGTTTCCTCAGAAAACTAAAAGTAGTACTGCCATATGATCCAGCCATTTCACTTCTGAGTATTTACCTGAAAAAAAAAAACAAAGTTAACTCAAAGAGACATATACACACCAATGTTCATTGCAACATTATTTACATATGGAAGCAACCTTAGTGTCCACTGATAGATGAATGGATAAAGAAGATGTGATATAGGGATACATAATGGAATACTATTCAGACATGAAAAGGAATGAAATCTTGTCATTTGCAACAACATGGATGGACCTTTAGGGTGTTATGGTAAGTGAAGTAAGTCAGACACAGAAAGACAAATATCACATGGTCTCACTTATATGTGGAATCTAAAGCAAATAACAGAACAAAATGAAAATAGATTTATAAATATGGAGAACAAACAGGTGGTTGCCTGAGGAGAATGGGTCAGCAAGGATTATGTGTGAAATAGGTGATGATCAAATGGTATAAACCTCCAGTTAGAAAATAAGCCATAGGGATATAATACACAGCATAAGGAGTATGGTTAATAACATTGTACTTGCTTTGTATGGGGGTAGATGGTTACTAAACTTCTAATGGTGATCATATCTTGTCTGCAACTGTCAAATCATTGTGTAGTTAATATAATGTTGTATATCAACTATATTTCAGTTTTTAAAAGAAGAGGAAGAAGAAATGGGGGAGGTTGGAAAACATTAAAGAGTTACTATTTTTATATAAGGGACTCAAAGAAAGTTTTGAAGAGAACCTAAAGGAAGTGAGAGAGTGAGTTATATCAATTTCTTGAGGGGGAAAAAAATTCATCTTGTCAGTGCAAAGTATGGCATGCTTTATATGTTAGGGGAACAGTAAAGGGACTATGTATAGAATGGAGTAAGTGAAGAGGAGAGTAGAAAGTGTAAAACTACAGAGATCAGTGGGTCAGATCTTGTGTAACCTGAAGACTTTGACTTTATACCAAATAAGATGAGAAGCCATTCATTTTTTAGTTTGAGTTGAGTGGTGACAGAATCAGATTTATATGTAAAAGGATTACTTTGGCTACTATACAGAAAACAGAAAATAGGAGGGACAAAGGCAAAACAAGGAGACCAGGGACAAAGCTATGACGCTTGGAACCAAAGGGCAGCAGTAGAGGTGATGAGAGGTGGGTGTGTTACGAAGTCCAAGCTGGACTGCTTGTTGCATGACAGGTCAATAAATCAAGAGATGAGTTGTTGGGGCAAGGAATAGCAACTTTATCTGGAAAGCCAGCTGTCAGAGAAGATGGTGGACTAGAGGCCCAAAGAACCATCTTATTTTATATTAAAAGAGTGTAGTTCGTTGTTGTGAACTCTTTCATGTTGAAATCCTTTGTTCTTGCAGCTATTCACATAGGTCAGGTCACAATGTTCCCATAAACCTCTAACAAGACAAATGTTATTCACTGTTCTTAAGCTTTTATGTCTATGTGAATGGGAAATTGTTATACCTTTAAAGGTCAGAGCCTTGAGAATGGGTTAATCTGTGTATTTCAGGCTGTAGGCAGCATTCTTATAGCAAAAGCAATAGAAATCAAAGATGTAAGTAAAAGAAAGCAGATCAAGTATGGAGTCAGACTTGTTTTTCCCTATTACAGCAGTAAATATATTTTGAGAGCAGAACCAACAGATTTTTCAGACTCATTGAATGTGAGGTACAAAAGAGAAAGGAATAGGGGTGAATCCAAAGGTTCTGGCCTAAGCTAGAAGGGTGGTGTTTTGGTGTATTCATTTACTGATATAAAGAATTGTAGGAGGAGCAGATTGGAAGGTAAAAATGAAGTGTTCAGTTTTGAACATGTGGGTTTAGAGATTTCTATTAGGTGACCATAAGAAGAATAAAGACATTAATTTGTTACTGTTATGATGAATATCTTTTAAGCTTTTATGTTTTGTAGTTGATTATTACTAGTAGATTAGTTTATTTTACATTCATTTTATAGTCAGCAAACTGGTTTGATTCTTTTTTAATAGTCTTTATTTTTTAAAGCACTTTTAAGTTTATAGCAAAATTGGGTGGAAAGTACAGAGATTTTCCATATACTCCCTGCCCCACACATGCATAGCCTCCCTGTTACCAACCTCCCTCACAGAGTGGTATATTTGTTCCAAATGATGAGCCTACATTGATGCAGTATCATCACACAAAGTCCATAATTTATGTTAAGGTTCACACTTGGAATTGTACATTCTCTGGGTTTGAACATATGTATAAATGGCATTTATGAATCATATATGCCCTAAAACTCCACTATGTTCCATCTCTTCATCCCCACTTTGCCCCCATCCACTGATCTTTTTACTCTTTCCTTTTGCCTTCTTTAGAATATCGTGTAGTTGTTTCCTACATGTCTTGATAGCACATTTTTTAATGCTGAATAATAGTCCATTGGATGAACTCCAGTTCATTTAAGTCTTCACCAACTGAAGGAAATCTTGGTTGCTTTTAAGTTTTAGTTGTTGTCAATAATGCTGCTATTGACATCTATGCATCATTTTTGTATGGTTTTACGTTTTCATTTCCTTTGGGTAAATACCAAGTGTTTTGGAATTGATTATCTTTTTCAAATCTAATAAATTGTAGATTCTCTTGGATATTTATGTAGCTAATCCAATCAACTATACATTTGATAAATATATCTCTTTCTAGTTACTGCTTTTATTGTTATATCTCTGATTTTGTGTATATGTGTCTTATTGCATTGTATAGGACCTCTAGTATAAAGTACAATAAAAGTGAACAGAGTGGGTAGATTTCTTTGTAGCTGAATTTAATGAAAATGTATCTAATTTCACCATTAAGTTTGACATTTTCAGTCAGTACTTTGGGTAGTGAATTTCCCTTCTTTTTGTATACTAAGTACCTAAGTGAGTATTAATAAGGATTGATTAGGATCATCTTTTTTCCTGCTTTAATCTGATAATGTATTACAGTATTAAAATTTTGCATATTGAATGGCCTTTGCATTGCTGAGATACAGTGTAGTGGATCACAAAAAAGAAATGCTGACTATATTCTATTTACTAGTATTTGCTAATACTGAACTTCTGCATCTATGCTCATAGGTGAGATAAATCTATAATTTTCTTTTCCTGTCTGTCCCTGTCAGTCTTTGATCTTAAGATTATATTTCTCTCTCGCTTTTTTTTTTTTTACTATCTAATCGGTTAGTATAAGGGGAATTACCTGTTTCTTACAGACTGACTAAAAAACTTATTTGTAAAACCACCTGAGTGTGATGCCTTTTAACCACGGAGATATTTGATTATCCATTCTTCTTGAGTCAATTTTTATAAATTCACTCTTTAAAATTATCTATTTTATTACCATGATTTAATTTAGCTTTTATTTTATACTGCAGTATGATTGAATTAAAATGTTGCGTTAGTTTCAGATGTACAGCGGTGATTCAGTTAGACATACATATATATCCATTATTTTTCAGATTCTTTTCCCATATATGTAATTACAGAATATTAAGTAGAGTTCCCTGTGCTATACAGTAGTGTGTATATATTAATCCCGCACTCCTAATTTATTTATTTATTTTTTATTAGGACTGCATCTGCGGCATATGGAGGGTCCCAGGCTAGGGGTCTAATCGGAGCTGTTGCTGCTGGCCTACGCCAGAGCCACAGCAATGCTGGATCCAAGCTGCGTCTGCAACCTACACCACTGCTCACGGTAATGCCAGATCCTTAACTCACTAAGCAAGACCGGGGATTGAACCTGCAACCTCATGGTTTCCACTCAGATTCGTTTCTGCTGCACCATGATGGGAACTCCCTCCACTCCTAATTTATATCCCCCTGGTAATCATGTTTGTTTTGAAGTATCTTTCTTGTTTTGTAAATAAGTTCATTTGTATCATTTTTTTAGATTCCATAGATAAATGATATCATGTGATATTTGCCTTTGTCTGACTTTCTTCACTTAGTATGATAATCTCTACGTCCATCCATGTTGCTACAATTGGCATTATTTCATTCTTTTTAATGGCTGAATAATATTCCATTGCATGTATGTACCACATCTTTATCCATTCCTTTGTTGATGGATGTTTAAATTATTCCATGTCTTGACTATTATAAATAGTGCTGCAGTGAGCAGTGGGGTACATCTAGCTTTTCAAATTATAATTTTCTCCAGATATATGCCCAAGAATGGGATTGCCGAATCATATGGTGTTTTTATTTTTAGTTTTTTAAGTAACTTCCATACTGTTCTCTATGGTACCCGTTTACATTCCCATCAACAGTGTAGGAAGGTTCCCTTTTCTCCAGATCCTCTCCAGGTATTATTTTTATTGTTTATAGACTTTTTGATGATGGCCAGTCTGACCATTGTGAGGCAATACCTCATTGTAGTTTTGATTTGCATTTCTCTAATAATTAGCAATGTTACTCATTTTTCATGTGCTTTTGGCAATCCATATACCATGTTGATTTTATCAAAAACCTTTTTTAAGTGTCTATTTTGTCTAATTTTTATATTTATTTATTCTTTATACAAAATATTTTACTTGTTTTTACATTTACCTCAAATTTTGTCCTTTTCCATTCTAGAATTGTTTATTTGAATTCTTCTTTGTTCAGATTTAAATGTTAGAATAAAAGAAAATAGATACCAGAAATTATATATGTATGCTTTATAAAAACATATTCATTAAATTTAGGATAATCACAATTCATATTTGTATACTATATGTGTATTCTAGAACAGATAAAAAATAGCTTTTGTAAATTGAAACATAAACTACACTCTGTTACTTATAGAATAGAAGCTTGGGAACAGCTATAAGAAGAAAATTACACTTTAATTTATACATATGTCTATCATACTTATTCCCAGAAGCAGACTATTGTAGTAGAAAAAGCATGAGCTTTGCTATTAGTTGAACTTGGTTTCAAATTTCAACCCTATTCCTTTTTGGTCATACAGTCTTGAATAATTCACATAACCTCTCTAGTTTCCTGTTTGTGAAAGTGAGCTTAATTATAATAATTCCTACTTTGCAGGGTTTTTGAATAAAACACCCATTTCAGTGTCTGATACATAATAAACATTCAAAAAATTGTAACAATCATTATTACACATTTAATAATTAAAGGTTAAACATTTCAACTTTGAAAACTACATAAAAATTTTCTGAAAGTCTTCTGAATTTAAATGATTTGTACAAAAGAAGAGTCGTTCTGGTAATTACAGTAATAAAGCTAACATAGCATCTGCTTGTAGATATACAAAATATGTATAGTGATTTACCTCTAACTGCCAGACAATAAGGAGAGTAAGGGAGAGGGAGGCTGGTCTCCAAAGAAAGAATTTTTCTGGCAGTTTTACCTCAGTAATTTCAGTTTAAAACTTCACTTTACATCTTAGTTTTAATACTATTTGAATCCCCAAAATTGCCAGAATTATTTTATCTAGTGCCAAAATCTTTCCCACCTACTTTTCTTTAAATAGCCAAGTCTGTACTTGCTGATTCTGACCACAGCTTATTAACTGAGAGAAAAAATATATATAATTATGTATGTATATATATTATATATACAAAAGTATGTAACTGATGAATAGAATAAAACGGATTTTTTTGAAAACCGAATATATTTTAGAAAAAGACTGCTCAACACTGAATTTCTTTTAAATTTAATCACCATATTAATTTATTGATGAATGGCTTTAGTTGCATGTACACCATGAATAAGCAAGAATTATTATTCTTATTTCTGAAGACATGCTAGTCTAGAAATTTATTAAATAAATTTGTTTTTTATGTAGTATTAATAACTGCTTGCTTATACTATTGTCATAATGTAAGAAAAACATTCATTGAATTATTCTTAGTTTATGGGTATGCTTTAAGTATGGATTAAATATGAGCTTAGTGTACATAAAAACTTTAAAATACGTTTGTATACTTTAAGTTAGAGTAGATCTGAAAGTCTGTTATAAATGCTACTCTGCAAAGTTTCATCTTGATAATAACACTACTGCTTTTTATAGTTTGAGCAATTTAAAAACAACACCACAATGATTTATAGTTTTCAGGTATTCGGTTTTATTTGTTCCTAAACAGATCTCTGAAATAAGCTTTTGTTTCTTTTCTTTTCTTTTTTTTTTTCCTTTTTAGGGCCACACCCACAGCATATGGAGGTTCTCAGGCTAGGGATCCAGTCGGAGCTACAGCTGCCGGCCTACACCACAGCCACAGCAACGCTTGATCCAAGCCGCGTCTGCGACCTACACCACAGCTCACAGCAACACTGGATTGTTAACCCACTGAGAAAGGCCAGGGTTCGAACCCACAACCTCATGGTTCCTAGTCAGATTCGTTAACCGCTGCACCATGACGGGAACTCCTGAAGTATTTTTATCCCTATTTTTGAGTTGAGAAAACTCAGATTACTTAAAGCAAGTTAACTTTATCAGTAATGTAAATCGTGTTTTTCTCTCTTATTCCTTTAAATGTATGTTAATAAATATCGTGTCTTACTATATAATTATTTAACTTTTTAAAATTTTCTTTATTTCCCTTGTGTGTATATTTATATACAGTCATGCAGTCACCTACGTACCTCCTCTTAAATAAGTTGAAATATTTTTACAATAAGGTAGAAGGAAAAGTTATGTGACCTTTTTTTTTTAAAGGTATTTAATATATTGCTGGTGGTTTTCCAGAAAAAGAATTTTAAGCCGGTTGAACTTCCAATAATAGTAAATGAAAATGCATAGTTCCCCTGTATCCTTAACAACACTGGGCTCTTTAGTTCTTTACCTTTTGTTTTGTTCTTTGTACAAGTGGAGACAGTCTTCGCTAGTGAACTGGCCAGATGTGGTGAAGAATTCTTAGTTATAGTAATTCTCAGTGGAGACTAGATGGATCATTCACATTTCTTATCATGTTGAAAAGTACCTTAGACTCTAAGAGAATAAATTTGAGGAAAGGAATGGAGAAATCACATACTCAGAGCATTTAAGATTAGAAAAACATATCCTCAGCATTAGATTAATAATTTTCTATATCAGGAGGAATGTTTATGATACAAGCTATGAAAGTTAATATCAGTAATTTATCTTGGAGAGTTACTGTTGCGGCTCAGTGGTAATGAGCCTAGCTAGTATCCATAAGGATCCAGATTTGATCCCTGGCCTCACTCAGTAGGTTAAAGGATCTGGTTTTGCTGTGAACTGTGGTGTAGGTCACAGAGATGGCTTGGATCCCATGTTGCTGTGGCTATGGCGTAGGTTGGCAGCTACAGCTCTGATTCAACCCCTGGCCAGGAACTTCCATATGCCACAAATGCAGCCCTAAAAAGCAAAGAAAAAAAACAATTATTTTGTCTGCTGGTAGATGTACAAAATATGTATAGTGGTTTACCTCAGTCTGCCAAAGTTTCCCTAGGGCATACGGATAATATATCTGCGTAATCGTCAATATCCTTTACCAACCTCTTCTTCCTATCCTTTCCTCAATCTACATCTTAAAAGAACAAACTTTACTGTTTAGCTGTTCTTTGGGCTTTACTTTGTTTATGTCCAAACCTGAAGATGTACACCAAAGTGAGATTGAATCTCAGTTGAGCAAACTGATTTTTTTCCCCATCATTCTGAGATTACTTACCAAGGCTCTGCTGTGTATATATACATATATTTATACACACACACACACACACACACACACACACACACACACACACTTGTCTATTTAGAGAAATGTTTAAACATTGAGTTGGAACTATTGGATGGGTTGTGAAGGTTATAACTTAGTGCTTTGACCACAAGATTTGAGGAATGGTGGGAAATTTTTAGAATTTTTCAAGTGAGATGCCTAGCAGTGCCCTATCACTACCACTGAACTGTTGATTTTTTTTTTTTAAGCTGCTACTGATTCAATGTCAATATTAGCTTTAAAAGCAATAGGATTAAATGTACAATTTTCTTTTTCTTTTTTCTGGCCACACCCATGGTGTGTGGAAACCCATCAAACCCATGCCACAGTTGCAGGTGTGGCAACACTGTATCCTTAACCTGCTGGACCACAAGGGAACTTCCCATACATGTAATTTTCAACTCCGAGCAATTTATAGACATTTTAAAGAAAAACTATATCAGATATATTAGGTTTTTCAAATACAGTGGAACTATTGTTAATATAGGTAGCTGTGTGTTTTCCAGAGACCATTTTTCATTATTAAATTTGCTGTTTTCGAAGTTCCTATTGTGGCTCAGTGGTAACCAACCCAACTAGTATCCACAGGGACGCAGACTTGATCCCTGACCTCACTCAGTGGGTTAAGGATCCGGCATTGCTATGATCTGTGGTGTAGGCCGCAGATGCAGCTCAGATCTCATGTTGCTGTGGCTGTGCCGTAGGCCTGCGGCTATAGCTCACCCTGTTCTGGGAACTTCCATATACTGCTAGCGCAACCCTAAAAAGAAAATAAACAAAAAAATTTGCTGTTTTCTATTTGGTTACATACTTTTTGTCAGATTTTGCTTATTTTTCAGAGTACTTAGTATTGTAACAGTGAAAGCTACTACAATATCCTTTTCTATTGTTTTCCATTCTTTGAGATTCAAAATACCATAGAATAATTTAGCGTTATTTATAGAATTGATCCAAGTCCTTCAATTCTTGTTGTCTTCATATTACTACCATATACATGTGGTGAAAAGAAATTCCTGTTATTCTATATGTATAATAGTTATTGGACAGATGTTATTTTTAAGATATTGTTATACATCTGTACTCACAGACCTTTTCAAGTGATCATGGAGCTTTCACCCCCACACATACACACAAACAATAACAAAGAAAAACCCGTATTTTGGGCCACAAATTAATTTCAATAAATTTTAAGAAGTAGGAATACAGATACCATTTCTCAGATCATATTCATTCATTTGGAAAGTAATATAAATAAAAACAAAATTTTCTTACTACCTAGAATTTAAAATAAACCAAAAAAAAAAAAAAGAAATTAAACAACCTCTTTCTTAACTCTTCAGATAAGGAAGACATTTATATAAATAAAACTTACTACCTAGAATTTAAAATAAACCAAAAAATAAAATAAAAAACCTCTTTCTTAACTCTTCAGATAGGAAGACATTTCAAATGAAAATTCTAAAATATCTAGTAAAAAGTAAATGAACCCTACATAAATACAGAACCTCTGGGTACAGCTAAGGCAGGTATTTTTCTTACTACTTTCATGATGCCTTACATATATTAGATATTGATTGATTGTCCCTAGCAAGTTATTTTATTTCACCTAGCTTTTGAAAGATTGATAGGGTTTATATAAGTAAAGATCAATAATTTCTTATTTATCACCATGAAAAATCTCAACACTATCCTAATAAAAGATTTATGGAAATTAAAAATAATATTGCATATTCACCTAATTTTGTTTTACTTACTTTGTCCATAGCATACTGTACTTTGGTAAAGAGCCCATTCATTAGAATAGGTCACATTTCCTCTACTAATGAGGGAACTTGGCAGACAATAGAGTTCCACTGTTAATGTTCTCGTGTGTTAGGTATGGAGGGGCTAAAATTTTATGGTAACACACAGCTTGTGACTTTGTCAGTATTAAGTACATAAAAAGTTGAAAGAAGCTGAGTAGTTGTAATTATCCACAAGGAAATAAAGGAGCTCTTAAATACACAGATTTGAATTTATATTTTAAATAACTCACTACAGTTATTCTATTTATACATTTAATCTTTTTTTTTGAAGATACCTTTCATGAGTTATCTGTCCAAGCCTACCAGAGATAATTTCTTCCTTCTTGTTAACTATTGATAGCATTGTATGTGTGCGCATGGTGTTTAATTATTACATTTTATTTAAGTGCTTTCAAAAGTATATTCCATTCCTATAGCAAATATCATGGGAAAAAATGTATGACTTCATATTTATAAAATGAGGCTATGTAAGTTACTGAATGAGGAGAGGGGAAAAGAAGATCAAAAGAAATGGCAAAGAGGCATATCCTTAAACTGCACTAATTTAAGTTAGTTTCAGAGTACTTTTTTTTAGTTATGAGCCCTTATACTGAGAAAAACGGTGTTAGTGGAAGCTCTGAGTCTTTGGCAGAAAATGCTTTGGTTGGTTGGTTGAGAGCACAAAAACTACTCCAGCAAGATCTCTGAAGTCTGTTCAATGTTAAAAAGGGAATCTTGATAGGAATAGTCATTCCTAAGCAGAGCTGCTCCTCAGAGGGAGAATATCTTTGATGTGTCTAAGTCAGGTTTTGTTTTTTGTTTTTTTTTTTTGGTTATTTGACTTTTTTGGCCGCACGCGCGGCATATGAAGGTTCCCAGGGTAGGGGTCTAATCAGAGCTGTAGCCACTGCGCCTACTCCAGAGCTGCAGCAACACCAGATCCGAGTCGCATCTGTGACCTACACCACAGCCCACGGCAACACCGGATCCTTAACCCACTGAGCAAGGCCAGGGATCAAACCCGCAACCTCATGGTTCCTAGTCGGATTCGTTTCCGCTTTGCCACGACAGGAACTCCTAAGTCAGGTTTTTATTTCTGTTAGTCAGAGAGAGAACTCCTTCAAGTTGGACAGAGATAATGAGAACTTGTTTCTGAAGTTAAGGAAGTGAACAACTCACTCTGAGTAGTCTGTCAGAATCTGACACTTCATCAAGGACTGACTAGGTTAAGATTATATGTAAAAGCTATATCTATTAACATCATATTAAGGAAAATGAAGTTTAATGGATAAAGCAGCCTTACTGTTTTTGAAATCCATACTATTTGTTATTCTTTGGTGTTTAATAGTATTTTTAAAATCTATATTGTTTTTTATTCTTTAGTGTTATTCTTTTTGTTTTCTATCAGTATAGTTTATTTTTGTTAGTCATTTATAATATCCTATCACTATATTTTAATCCATTGAGCATGATCATGAGATCATGACAGATATTCATTTATTATCAGTTAGCTGATACCTGAGACCTGCATTAAAATTCCTAGACAAATTCTTTTTTGGGGGAGTGGGGCATGCCAGCAGCATGCAGAAGTTCCCAGGCCAGGAATTGAACCCATACCACAGCAGTGACCTGAGCCACAGCAGTGATAACACTGGATCCTTTACCCACTGAGCCACCAAGGAATTCACCTAGACAAATTTTTAAACTTTTGTTGAGAAATATACCCACATCCTTAGAAAAGGAATAAGTGCAGAAGGTCACATTATTGTCTTAATTACATATAGACCTAAAGATAGAGAATATCACCAATCTACAATAGTTTTTTACATGACTAAATTATTCTATTATTTATATGTATGTACATACACACATACATACACACACACAAATACACACGAAGGGTATGTATCTTGCCTGTTCATATACTCCCATCACTTTGATTCCACTTTCTCCATTCTCCTGACAAAAGTCACAAATTATTATTTTCAGTCCCTCAGCTCATTTGTTCTTTTTTTCAAACGTTATCTTTCCTGGGTTTTTCATATACTTCAGTTCCCTTATTTTCATCTTTTCTCTCTATTACCTTCACTCAGTATCTTTCACTGTCTTCACCTGCTCTTCTGTGTCATTAAATATCACATTCCTCAGGGTTCTGTGTAGTCTCTCACAAGGTGGATATTGGACAGTCTTGTATACTTGCATCAAGCAGTGACCATGACTTGCAGTTACTAGCTCCTGCTCAAGCTTCCCTTGTTAGCTCTAGGAGACCCATATCCAATGCCTGCTCAACACTCAACTTGATTGTTTTGCAGGCAACCCTAATCCAGCATATCCAAGACTAAATTTTTCTTTTCCCCTTAAAGCTCCTCCTCCTCCAGTATTCCATATATCAGTAACCGCCATTATCATTTCCCTACTTGTTCAAGTCAGGGTCTAAATTCATCTTTGATTCTTACCTCTCCTAAATCCAATCAAAGAAAGCTGTTTACAAATCTGATCACTTCTATTTCTGATGCCATCATTTTAGTCACGTTCACCATCATCTCTTACCTGTTTTCCTACAACAGTTTCCTGTATCCATTCCTATTCCTCTTTAATCCATACTTCAGACTTCAGCTAGCATAATCTTTTTAACTGTTTTTAAACATAAAACAACAGCAATGTATTGTCTTGAACTTCTAGAGGCTAAAAGTCCAAAATCAAAGTGT
>PVHT020000254.1:4765881-4796986 GCA_004024745.2 Catagonus wagneri | reverse complement strand
GCCTTTCTCTCTCACCTTTTTTTTTTCTTCACTTGTTCTACCCAGTTATTTCAGGGGTTTCTTGCAGTTTTTGGAGGTTTAAATTGATCAGCATTCAGATGATGATTTGTCCAACTTGTTTTATATTTAGATGCGTTTTTTGATGTATTTGTGGGAGAGGGTGAGCGCGACCTCTTACTCCTCCGCCATCTTGCCCTATAACTTCTTAATAAATGAAATGGTTACATACATTCTTCCCAGATAGTTTATGGGATAGTTTACGGGTATGTGTTGAGGATCCCCAGGACCTAATTCAATGCCCAAGAAATAGTGTGCTTTCAAAATATGTGTATTTAATTGAAGTTATTACCACAGATAAGGTTATACTGGTCAGTTGAACAAAGTATTCTGTCACAACTCCTTATTCATCAGGCATACTAGTTCTATCTACTTTTTCTTCATAGCATGCATTTTGCTGGTAATTATATACTTACATGTTTTATACTTACGTCTTGTTTTCCACTGTATCCCCAAAATCCATCATAGTGCCTGGCATACCAGAAAATAAATAGTACCTAGTAATCAGTAAATATCTTTGAATGAATTAACAAAAACTTATTTCTAATTAATAAGAGTTTTACTCTGTTTCATATAAGACAATGTATCTAAAATATGGTCTTCTGTAATCCTTGTTGAAAATGCATAGTAGGGGCTCTAAGAACATCCCTTATCTACTAATCAATCTCTGAGGATTGGTGTCCAGAATCTATGTTTTAACTGAAGTCCTTGAGTGATTCTTAACATGACATGTACACAATTTTCTCATTACTAATATTTTTTTAAGCTAAACAGAAATGTTTATTCATGGAGGGGGAAAGCACAACTATAAGACATTCAAACTTGTGGTGATAGTGTTATTTTCTGTGTTGATTTTTTATATTATTTTGATACTAAACTATTTTATTATTTATGTCTAATATTTTTAACAAGTTAACTTTCCTTTTGTAAACCAAAACTGCCACTTGTTCCACTATTCAGTAATCTCAGCCCACTCACTCTCTGAGCCTCTTCTCTTGTCTTTACTGCCAAGGACCAGCCCTCTTATAAATCTCTCTCTTCCTAGCTATTCTTCCCTGCTTGTTCAGCTTTTAATCAGTGGTAAAGACCTACAACACTAGAACTTCAGAGGCCTTTTTTATGGCAATAAACTAGAGAAATTCATCTGGGACTCAAAAACCTTACGTTCCCTACTACTACTTTTTGTTTTCTCTCTTAAATCAGTAAAAAGTAACCATATTTAATCAACTCAAAGTATATGTAGTGATTCAAGTAATAATTATGGGATATAAATGTATAAGTAGGGATGAATATAAACAAAACTGTCCTATAACATGGAAAGCATCAGGAATTGAAAGTTACAAACCATCTCCTTCCTGAGAACTTGAAAATATGAACAGCTTTGCTTCAAGAGAAGAAATGTGAAGAAGCAAAATGTTGGTAGAGATTAGGGAAGAACCAAGAGAAGGACAATGATCTTTTTCCCAAAAGACTTTATTGAATTTTACTTTGCCTTTTCCCCCCTTCATCATTTTAAGAGAATTTTGACTGTTTTATTCATTCAGCAAATAATTGTTGAGCACCTACTAAATGCCAAGCACATGATCATTTAATTTGTTAAGTGCTTTACAGTTATAGAGAGGTTTTCCCTGTCCTCATTTTGTAGTAGTATGGACTGCATCTTCTCAAAGTACCTTGCTAACTGAGGGTCCAGCGAGAAAGGTGGCTAGGAATGTATCCTCAGTTTATTTGAAGGAAATGATCACCAGTGCCCCAGCCTTGCCCCTGTTACTGCCATGCTGTTCATTTTCTTTTTTGTCTGTTTGTTTTTGCTCTTTAGGGCCGCACTCACAACATATGGAGGTTACCAGGCTAGGGGTCGAATCAAAGCTACAACTGCCGGTCTACACCACAGCCACAGCAACATGAGATCTGAGCCACGTCTGCAGTCTACACTGTAGCTCACAGCAACACCAGACCTTTAACCCACTGAGCTAGGCCAGGGATGGAACCCGCAACCTCATGGTTCCTAATTAAATTTGTTTCCGCTGCACTACGACGGGAACTCAGTCATTTTCCAATCTCAAATGTTATTTTAAACAGAGCCCCTCAAGTCCAGAGTTAGCAAGATTGTTATCATTTTCTATAAACTTCCTTTCCCACAGTGTATCAGTTGCAAATTTGGGGTGTAATTTTATTCAACACACCAGAAAACTATTTTGGCAGATGAAAATAATGTATCACGAAGGAAAAAAAAAATACTTATTAGATTGTTTGGAAGGATAAGCTGAACCAAAATCTCAATTGATTTGTGGATGCAAAAGAGTATAAATATATGTAACAAAATAACTCAAAGGTAATTCTTTATTTCCTGGTCAAGAATAAGTAAATTAGTGATGCATTTTTATCATTGCTTTTTCTCATTGACCCTTATTATTTTTTATCATTTTAAAAAGTCTAATTGTTTCATTGCAGCAGTCTAAAGCCTGAAACATTTCTGTGTTGCATATCTTGTCACTATATTTTTAAACATTTATTATTATCCTTTTTTGTAAATTATGAGAACTCAAAATTCATAGTTGCATATTAAAGATATATCTTCCTCAGAGTTATAGAAATTCCTGAATCTTCTCATGCTAAATCATCAAGTTAGTAAATGTTACTTTTCTGAATGTGGATATTTCAGTGTCCACAGTCTGTTCTGAATGGAGCAGTGCCCCCTAAATACAGCAAGTGAAGCAAGGGCAGGAAAAATACCCAGAGCAGACAAGAATCAAATAATTACTGACTGAGCACTAAATTCCTAGAGCATATTGTATTGATAAAAAGATTTTTTGGTGGGGAGAGTGGTGGGTCTTGGGAAAGAAAAAGAGAAATGTTTAGAAGTTTCAGGTAGGAGGGTATGGGGGATGGGGTTCTTGGTGGAAAACGTAAAAGAAGAAAATAAATAGGAATTATTGTCATCTTTGGGGAAAGTAACAATTGTCATGATTTAGGTTAGAGTAGCCTACTTAGAATTAGCAAAGCTAGCAGCTGAACTGATCTGAAACAAGGCACACTTCCCAACAGACATCAGGGCAAGGGCTTTGACACAGCATTAGCATTTCTACATTGCAGTTGATAGGAAGGTTATGCTTGTGACAATTTTTATTCCTTTGCAGCCTGATTTAATTCATTATTGATTTGAGACAGCTCCTATAGCAGTGTTTTTTCATGAGTAAGTCTACAGAATATATTTTCTTCATGAAGAGTGATGGGCATAGATAGTATAGTTCTAACTTGCTAATAAGTATCTGGGGTCTTGCACTGAGATCTTCCTTATGCAACCTGGGAGTCCAGGATGTCATTTCATGTGTCAATGAAATTCTGTGGCACTTAAAGATAAATAGATTCTGGCACAATTCTACAGAAAGGCTGGCAAAAACAGAAGCAGATATTATATGCTGGATTCAGCTAGCCGAATGATTTCACAATCCCAGGGCATAAATGTCTTTTAAAAAAAAAAAATTCTCCCAGCTATCCTATAAGACATGCAAAATGAATAAATTAGTCTTGTTTTACGAGAAATAAATCTACTACTAAAAGTAGGTTTGTCAACTGAATTTTTACAGGTGCTAACACAGTATTTAACAAATAAAGGCACATAATGAGAAAAGAAAAAGCAGCTTCTGTCTGTATGTAGCATTGTCACATCTGCTAGAGAATCATCGCTAAAGGTTTTTTCTTTCCTCACTCCCCCCAAAGCCAAAATGAGCATCTAAACTGGAATTATTCCAAAATACATCTATCTGAATTATAGATTATTTTTCCAAAATCACACAGAAAATAAGTAAAACAAACCCTTAACAAAAAAGTAGACAGTAGAGTCCTGACAGTCTTGATTTAATTAATAGTTTAAACAGCTATGCTTATCAAATAGGTATTTGAAATACTTAAATAAAATATTTTTCTTAAATAAATGATTCCCACTGATTCAAATACCCCTTTATAGACCCATATGTTTTTATATCCATTTCTGGATCCTGTTTTTAGGTATATTCATCTATTGCAGTTTTGTTTCCAGTACCAAGAACTTATTAAAATTATATCTTTCATTTGCCACTGTTTCTATGTGAATTGTAGAACTGGCTTGTCTTTTTCCTTCCTCCCCCCAAAAAACTTTGATATTTATAAAATTAAATTTATAAATAAGTACGGAAAATTGACATGAAATATTGAGTTGCATTTTTTCCAAAAGCAGGGCATGTATACCTTTCTACTTATTCAGGTCTTTCAGTTTCTTCTGTGGCATTTTTAAGTTTTCTCATATATTTCTTATTAGGATTATTCCTATTTTAACCTTTTTTTTCATTATCATTGGGATATTTTATTTCATTATGTTTCTAGCTGGTTACATATACAGAAAGAGTATTTATTTTACAAAGAGTTTGATGTCGTGGTAAAGCGCACCAACTGAAATTTTTGAACCCCCAGATCTGCTTTACCAGCTATTTTCTTGTTGTCCATAAAATAGAGATAATAACATTATATACTTCATAGGATTACTCTATGTATTAAATTATTAATGTATCCAAAACATTGCTTTCACATAATAAACACTCAGTAAGTTTGCACTGTCATCATCTGCCACATTAATGTTCTCTCATTTTAAGCTTTTCATTTGATTTAGATTTTCCAGTTATATGTCATCTGAAAATTATTTTGCTTTTTCTAGTTCTATACATCCTATATTTATTGTTTAGTTGCTTCACATAACTTCTTTGAACAGTGTTAAATAACAGTGGTAATAGTGGACATCTTTATTTTACACAGATTTTTTTAATGGTCTATAAAGATTTTGTTATTACCTAATATTTTATCATTAAGTGTTTTTAATATAAATTTTATTCTTATTTATTAATTTATTCATATTATTATTAAAGTATAGTTGATTGACAGTGTTTCTTCAGTTTATGTTGTATAGCACAGTGAGTCAGTCACACACATTGCCTTGTGCTATATGGTAGGCCCCACTAACATTCATTCCAAATATAACAGTTTGAATCCAAAAACTCCCCCAAATGCCCATCCATCCCATTTCTCCCCTTTCCCCGCTGGTCTGCTCTCCTTCGCCATGATCTGTTTTTTTTTGTTTTTTTGTCTTTTTTTAGATAGGATCATCTGTTCCATATTTCAGATTCCACAAATAAGTGATATCATATGGTATTTGTCTTTATCTTTCTGCCTTATTTCACTCAGTATGAGAATCTCTAGTTCCATGCATGTTGCTGCAAATGGTATTAGAAATGGTACCAGGGGATTCCCATCACGGCTCAGCGGAAATGAATCCAACTAGGAACCGTGAGGTTGCAGGTTTGATCCCTGGCCTCGCTCAGTGGGTTTAGGATCCAGCGTTGCCATGAGCTGTGGTGTAGGTTGCAGATTCGGCTCAGATCCACGTTGCTGTGGCTGTGGTGTAGGCCGGCAGCTACAGCTGTTAGACCCCTAGCCTGGGAACCTCCACATGCCACAGGTACAGCCCTAAAATGACAAAAAGACAAAAAAAAATGGTACCAAATCTTCTTAACCCATTCCTGTCGATGGACATTTTGGTTGTTTCCATGTCTTGGCTATTGTGAATATTGCTGCAATGAATATAAGGGTGCATGTACCTTTTTCAGTGAAAGTTTTGTCTGGATATATGCCCAGTGGGATTGCTGTATCATATGGTAGTTCTATATTTAGTTTCCTGAGGTACCTCCATACTGTTTTCCATAGTAGTTATACAAATTTACATTCCCAACAGTGTAGGAGGGTTGCCTTTTCTCCACACCCTCTCCAGCATTTGCTATTAGTTGACTTGTTAATGATGGCCATTCTGACTGGTGGGAGGTAGTACCTCATCATAGTTTTGATTTGCATTTCTCAATAATTAGTGATGTTGAGCATTTTATCTATGCCTATTGAGGTCTACTGCCCATTTTTCAGTTGGGTTGTTTGTTTTTTTGTTGTTGACTTGCATGAGTTGTTTGTATATTTTGGCCCTGTCTGTTATATCGTTTGCAAAGATTTTCTCCCATTCTGTGGGTTGTCTTTTAATTTTTTTAATGGTTTCCTTTGCTGTGCAAAAGCTTTTGAGTTTAATTAGATCCCATTGGTCTATTTGTGTATTTATTGTCATTAATCTAGAAGGTGGATCACAAACAACATGTTGCTGTGATTTATGTTAAAGAGCATTCTGTCTGTTTTCCTCTAGGAGTCTGATAGTATCTGACCTTATGTTTAGGTCTTCACTCCATTTTGAGTTTACTTTGTATATGGTGTTAGATAATGTTCTACTTTCATTCTTTTACATGTAGTTTTTCTGTTTGTCACTGCTTGCAGATGACATGATACTATAACTAGAAAACCCTAAAGACAGAGCCAGAAAACTGTTAGAACTCATCAATGAATTTGGCAAAGTTGCAGGCTATAAAATTAATACACAGAAATCAATTGCATTTCTATATATTAATAATGAAAGATCAGAAAGAGAAATCAGAGGAACCATCCCATTTACAATAGCATCAAAAAGAATAAAATACCTAGGAATAAACTTACCTAAAGAGACAAAAGACCTATACTCTGAAAACTGTAAAATGCTGATGAAAGAAATCAAAGATGACACAAGCAGATGGAAAGGTAGTCCATGATCTTGGATTGGAACAATCAATATTGTCAAAATGACTATACTCCCAAGGCAATCTACAGATTCAATGCAATCCTGTCAAACTACCAAAGACATTCTTTACAGAACTAGAACAGAATATTTTAAAATTTGTATAGATACACCTAGATTTAGTGGAAGTGTATCCAGTGTCCTACTTGCTAAGTTTTGACTTGAGATAAATTTTATCATGTTTTGAAAGAATGATGCATTCTGATTTTTTAAGAGTTTAATCAAATATCTTTCAACATGTTGTTCTGACATTCAGAAGGAAGTGAAATAAACCATTACTATTGTTTACTCCTGAGCTTTGTCCTTTTATTGTTTGAGCTTTTGAAGACAGCTCTAAATCTAGGCTCTGCCGTATTTTCTATTTATGTAGAGGGTATCAATCCTATTAGAAACTGCTAAACATTTTTTTTAAGCCGGAGTTATTTTTGAGGTCCTCTTTACCACTGTGTAAAAATATTGCAAGAATTCATAGAGTAGATATGAATTTTTGATTTTGAGAGAGAAAAAAATTGACTAGTCTTGGAGAGCAGTGAAACTTTACTGAAAATTTATCAGCCAAAGTTAAATAATAAATTTTAGTTAAATTTAAAATACCAAGGAATTCTTTATATATTGATTAGTTGGAAAGGAGATAATAATTTATAGTAATGTATAATAGCAAATAATTTTGTTATCTTTCCTGAGAGACTCATGCCACCTTGTGGCTTTTTAATCTATTTGTTATTCATTGGTTAATTCTTGATTATATATAGTATTCTTACCATTTATAGCACTATTATCATTTCAGTTAGAGTAGCCTTGTGTGTTTTAACCAGTAAATTGATCGTGTGATTTTACAACAAAATACCTATTTTATTTTTTTCCTATAGAAAATGCTTGTAACACATTCAAATGTCTGGCAATGTGGCCAGAAATTTCAAAGAAAATTTTTGAATTTTTAATAGAGTATATAATTGTTGAAATATACCTATACAATTTATAGTTACTGTATTATTGGTTTACTTCACCACAGGAAATATTGCCTGGAACTCATTTATCAATTTTTTTTCCTTTTTTTCAATTACTTTTCATTGCAAATTAAGTTATATTAAGCCAAAAAAAGATACAAAGATTTTTTTTTGATTTAACGACTTTCAAATAGAATATATTTATAAATTTTACAGTAATTTAGCTAATGAATTATACCTGATAATTTTAGTTGTAATTGTTGTTACAGTTAATAGACTTTTCGTAAATAAAATAATTTATTAGGGAGTTCCCTTGTGGTACAGTGGGTTAAGGATCTGGTGTTGTCACTGTGGCTCAGGTTGCTGCTGTGGTGTGGTTCAAGCCCTGTCCTGGAACTTCTGCATGCCATGGACATAGCCACACAAATAAAAATAATTTAGTAGATTTTCTTATTTAAGTGTTATTTTTTTTATACCCAATACATTTCAGAATCTAGAACTCTTGTCAGATCTTAAATGAACTGAAAAATTAGCTTATCCTGGTAACACTTTTATTTTCAGTAAGAAAGTATCTTTAAATGGATACTAACCAATTTAAGACTGGTTAATGTTAATTGGTAAAAGAAAGGATCCATTTAGATTTATCAGTTCATAGTCTGTAATATTGTGTATTATAAACCTGAAGTACATTTTAGTGATCTGTGGCTTTAGCCTGGTTTTAACAAATACATAACCTTTATGATCTCATTAAAATTAGAATCTCTTGATTTATGTGAAAGAAGTTTAAAATATAGCTGACTGCCTTTTGAACATTAGAACTTCCATATCTGTATTCTTATAAGAAGTGTCTGGAATAGTTTGTAGTATATCATAATAAATAATTAGAGACAAATGAGTATCCTTCATTAACTTTAACAGCCCTCTTTCTTCACAACTAAAATTTTGAAATTCAAGTTAATTCCTCTGACTCACAGACTACCACTTTTATAATTTCTACACATCATTCTTACAGATATAAAAATATATTTGTACACACATGCATGCGTTTACCCATATTGCCACTCACATATTCACTATGATATGCATCACCAAACTGGTATCATAGTGAATTTATTGTTTTATAGGGTCTTTTTCACTTTGATAATATATCCTGAATATTTCCTCTGTTAAATATTTTTTCTAAATTATGACTTAATGTCATAATGGTATTTCTTTATATTAATTCCTTATTATGTATTTATCCTATCCTTTTTATCATGAGTTGACATTATTTCAAGTTTTTCATAATTTAAGACAATATATTTGGTAAGTATTTTCCCATTCCACTTTGTACGGTCTGTGACTTTGTCCATGGAACAAATTTCTAAAAGGCAATTCTTTATTAAAAGGCAAGCATATTGGAATGTTTTTAGTATATTACCAATTTTTTTCCAGAAAATTTGTCGATTCATATATCTAAAACATGTATTTTAGAGTTCTTCCCTACACACTTACCGTCAGAATTCAACCAACAGCTAAAGATGGTACCCTCAAATTAGGAAGATTCAAGAATGGTTTATTTACAGAGATAATAGTTACAAAGGTAATGGTGGAATGTTCATGAAAATACAAGAGATAATACAGTAAATTATAGACTTTAGCAACAGCCCTGTTACCACCCAAAAGCTGAAAGGGATGAGGGAGGAAGAGATTATCAGAACATGAAGAAAGAGAAGCAAGTAAAGAAAGCCATCTTGAGAGGAACAGTGATCTTTGGCCAACAAACATAGCCAGGCCAAGGTGACTTTTCAAGTTAGGAGCCAGGGAAATATGTATCCTGATCTCCCTATTGCCTGTACTCCCTTGAAAGCCAGAGGACGTAGGGTCCCTCTTGTAGTTCCAAACAGGTTGTCTCCCCGCAGCAGATAGCAAGGAAAAAACCAGTGGGAAGTGAACTGGAGGGGCAAAAAAAGATATCCTGAACCTTTAAACTGCTTTTTGTATTTCTGTGATTATGATTGTATGTATGTGTTTTATATTTCTGTAATTATTAGTGAGGGAAAAAATTTCATTACGTGTTTGTGTTTTTTTTGTCAAGTATTTTTAGTCATCAGTACTTTTTCTTATTCTTCTATGAATCTAGTTTTTATACATAACTTTTCCCCACTTATAAAACCTGTTTTTATTTTATTTCAGGTAATAAATGATGCCAACATTGTATCCTAAATAATACACCCTTTCCCCAGTGATTTGACATGGAGTCCTATTCTTTTACCAAAAACTTACATGTTTTGGAGTCTGTTTCTATACATCCCATTATGTCTTATTAATCTACTCTCTTCTGTAGTATCATGTAGTATTGTTTATTCATTTTTAATATGTAACAATATGTTATCTTTCAATCTCCTTGACATTCTCACTTATTTTTTCGACATTCTCACCTATTTAGTCTGTCAGATGAACCTTAGAATTTGTTTCAATATCAGAAAGGAAGATCCTTTTAGGATTTCGATTGTTATAGTATATTAGTACACTGTTCTGAGGGAAAAAATGAAGAATCTTACAATATTGAATATTTCTTTCCAGATAGCATTTTATGTCTCAGATTTTTCAAATGCCCATCACAGAATTTTTTCATTTTCTTTAAAGGTGATTCTCTTCTTTCTAAGTATTTTGTTTTGGAAGAATATTTTGATATTATGAGCTCCATGTGTTTTCTGAATGGCTGCTGCTGCTGTAGAAAAAAACGAATGCTTTTGTTGTGTGTGTTTGACCAAAACCTTAACAAATTTTTACCAGTATTATTGGATTTTCTTTTGATTATTCTAGATTTTCTAAGAAGACATATTATCTAAGAAATATATATATATATTCTTTCCAGTATTTATACCTCTTATTTATTTTTCTTATTATCTTCAAAGCAACTTTCATAGCAATATTAAATAGTAATGCTGATAGCTACAACATATGTTTTCATTTTTATTTTAATAAATCTGTCTCTGTGGTTCATCAAGTAGAATGTCAAATATTTGAGATAAAGAACATCTGTCAGCAAAATCTTTCATCATTCTAATTAACTTTCCTTCTGATATGTGGTTACCATGACTTTTTCTTTTTCTAAAATTGGAAATAAATATAAAGTTTTATCACCTATGGTTTAATGTCACCTATAGTGATGATTGCATACTTTGTACCATTTGACTGATTAAAGGTGATAAATTTTTTTTTCCTAATTGTCCTGTATTGAACCACCCTTCATTCCTGGAATATGCCCACCTTAGTGTAAGTATGTCATTTTTTTGATTGCTACTGCATTCAGTTTTGTATTTTTGAGATTTTTTTTTTAAATCTATAGTCAGAAAGAATATATATGTGTGTGGTGCTATATTTTTCAAATTTAAGTATTAGGTTAAGGTAGCTTCATGATATAACCTTTCAGTGTTTTCTTTGCCTTAGTACAGTTGTTATATCATAGGGATTCCCTATTTTTTGAATATGAGAATTGTTTAGGGAAACATGTCTTTGGCATCTTTCTTTAATGAAATCATTTGAAATTTTTAAAATTTTACCTGTATTTACAAAGTCTATTCACCTTTTATGCAACTTTTGAATAACACACATGCACCAATCATCGTTTTCCTCAGCTCTAGTTAGTCCTGTGGATATATAAGACTATTCATATTTTATACTCTTTTGGGAGTATTTTCAATCAGTATTTTCTATTTTTTCAAATATTTTTCATGCTTATATTCTTTGTAATTTATAGATAATTAGAAACATTAAAAATAGAGAAAGAAATATAGAAATAAAAAGAATATAAAAACATGTTTGTTTATATTTTTCACATTTCTAATTGTATGCATGGTCATGCACAGATTTTCCTGCTTTATTGATACTCCCCAAAGTATCAGTCCTAGCACGTCCCTATTTTTTCCTCCATTCATATCTTTATCATCACCAAATTATTTTACCTAATTTCCTAAGGATAGTTTTTTGGATTTTTTTTAATGTTTTATTGACATATAGGTGATTTACAATGATAATTTCTGCTATACAACAAAGTTATATATATACAGACATCCATTCTTTTTCAGATTCTTTTCCCACATAGACCATCACAGAATATTAGGTAGAGTTCCTCGTGCTACACAGCAGGTCCCCATTAACCAATCATTACATAGTGTGCATTTGCCAATCCCAAACCCCAAGTCCATCCCTGCCCCCACCACCTGTCCCCTTTCTTAACCAAAAGCTTGTTTTTAAAGTTTGTGAGTCTTTTTCTCTTCTAAAAATAACTTCATTTGTGTCCTTTTTAATTCCACATCTAAGTGATATATGATCTTTGTCTTTAACTGTCTAACTTCACTTAGCATGATAATCACTAGGTCATCCATGTTCTGCAAATGGCATTATTTTATTCTTTTTATGGCTGAGTAGTATTCCATTGTGTATATGTACCACATCTTCTTTATCCATTTCTCTGTAAACAGGCATTAGGTTGCTTCCATGTCTTATCTATTGTAAAGTGCTGTAATGAGCATTGGGATGCATGTATCTTTTCGAATTATGATTTTCTCCAGATAGATGCCTGACAGTGGGGTTGCTGGTTTTATTTTTAGTTTTTTTGAGGAACCTCTGTAATGTTTTCCATATGGTTACAGCAATTTACATTCCCACCAACCTTATAAGAGGGTTTCCTTTCCTCCACACCCTTTCAAGCAGTGAATGCTTGTGGATTTTTTAAATGATGGCCATTCTGGCTAGTGTAAGGTAATACCTCAAAGTAATTTTGATTTGTATTTCTCTAACAGTTATCAATATTGACCATCTTTTTGCCCATCTGTATGTTTTCCTTGGAGAAATGTCTGTTTAGAACTTCTGCCTATTTTGATTGGGTTGTTTGTTTCTTTGATATTGAGCTGCATGGGTTGTTTGTATACTTTGGAGATTTATCTATTTTCAGGTGCATCATTTGCAAATATTTTCTCCCATTCTGTGGGTTATCTTTTCATTTTGTTGACAGTTTCCTTCACCCTGCAAAAACTTTTAAGTTTATTTATGTCCCATTTGTTTATTTTTGGTTTTGTATTCATTACTCTAGGGGTTGGTTCTAAGAAGATATTGTAGTGGTTTATGTCAGAGAGTGTTCAGCCTATGTTTTCCTCTAAGAGTTTTATAGTATCTGGTCTTATATTTAGGTCTTTAATCTATTTTGAGTTTATGTTTGTGTATGGTGTTAGAGGATGTTCTAATTTCATCCTCCTGCATGTAGCTGACCAGTTTTCCCAACTCCATTTTTTTTAAAGAGACTTTCTAATCTCCATTGTATATTCTGCCCTCCTTTGTCTTAAGTTAGTAAACCATAGCTGTGTGGGTTTATTTCTGGGCTTTCTGTTCTGTTCCATTGATCTGTATTTCTGTTTTTTTGTGCCAGTGCCATACTGTTTTGATTATTGTAGCTCTGTAGTATAGTCTGAAGTCAGGAAACCAGATTCTTTGAGGCCCATTTTTCTTTCTCAAGATTGCTTTGGCTGTTGAGGGTCTTTTGTGTTTATATGCAGATTTAAAATTTTTTTGTTCTAGTTCTGTGAAAAATGCCCTTGGTAATTTGATACAGATTGCATTGAATCTGTAGATTGCCTTGGATAGTATAGTCATTTTGACAATATTGATTCTTCCAGTCCAAGAGCATGGTATATCTTTCTGTCTGTTTGTACCAGCTTTGATTTCTTTCATCAACATCGTATAGTTTTCAGAATACACGTTGCTTGTCTCCTTAGTAGGTTTATTTCTAGGTATTTTATTCTTTTTGATGTGACAGTAAATGTGATTGTTTCCCTAATTTCTCCTTCTGATCTTTCATTGTTAGTATATAGAAATACAATAGATTTCTGTGTATTAATTTTGTAACCTGCAACTTTATGAATCCATTGATGAGCTCTAACAGTTTTTTGGTAGTATCTTTAGGACTTTGAATGTATAGTATTATGTCACCTGCAAACAACAACAATGGTGACAGTTTTACTTCTTTTCTTCCAATTTTGATTCCTTTTATTTCTTTTTTCTCTTGTTGCTGTGGCTGGGACTTCCAAAACTGTATTCAGTAAAAGTGAGGAGAGTGGCCATCCTTGTCTCGTTCCTGATCTTAGTGGGACTTCTTTCAACTTTTAGCCATTAAGAATGATGTTAACTGTGAGTTTGTGATATTTGGCCTTTAGTAATTGAGGTAGGTTCCCTCTATACCACTTTCTGGAGGGTTTTTCTTCAATTTGTTAATGTGGTGTATCACACTGATTGATTTTTAGATATTGAAAAGCGCTTGCACCCCTGGGATAAAACCCACTTAACATGGTGTATGGCTCTTTTAATGTATTGCTGGGTTTGGTTTGTGAGTACTTTGTTGAGGATTTTTGCATCTATGTTCATCATTGATACTGGCCTGTAATTTTCCTTTTTTTGGTATCCTTGTGTAGTTTTGATATCATAGTGATGGTGACCTCATAGAATGAGTTTGGGAATGTTCCTTCCTCTGTAACTTTTTGGAATAGTTTCAGAAGGATGGGTATTAACTCTTCTCTAAATGTTTGATAGAATTCACCTGTGAAAACAGCTGGTCCTGGACTTTTGTTCACTGGAAGTTTTTTATTTTATTTTATTTTATTTTTAAATTTTTAAATTTTTATTTTTATTTAGTTTTTGCAAGCAAGCAAAGTCTTTATTACAGGACTTTAGCTCCCAGGGCTGCTGGAAAGAGGGAGAAAACCCCCCTGCTCTCTATTGTCCTATAGGGGTTTTTATCCCTTCAAGATGGGGGGTACCAATGTGCAGTCCAGAAAGATGTGGTTTTCTCACATTGGCCTTGCTCAATTACCTATATCAGTTCTTATCCAATAGGGATATTATGGGTGGAAATGTCCCATAAGTTTCATGGTTTCTTTGTGTAAACTTCTTCTTCCCATAAAGTTTCTTCATGTAAACTGAGGCACAGGGGGTTAAGGATTAATGTCCACCTGGGCATAGGTACACTTCCTATAGTTAACAAGGCCTACGGACTCCTGTCCCTGGAGCCTTTAAGTCACAAATGTTAATCAATAGTTATATCAAAGAATGCATCAAAGCCCATTCTCCTACACTTAATTCCTGAGTTATTATTCTGCCTCAGTCTCCCCTTCTAGAGTTTGAGACTCTAACTGCGAGGAGGGAAAGGGTCGATGACTGCTCTGACTGCTTCCTGCTGAAAAGGGGTACCATTAGGGGAAAGTGCTCCACTCATGGGACGGTCGAGTGGGCTTCAATACAGTACATTGGATACCCCTTCTATCACCATTTGAAGGTTGTTAGCTTCTAATCAGGATGTAATGAAACGAGAAGTACAATTAATTACACAGAGTCCAAATAAAAGGATCAAGTTCACAATGATGACTATGGTGAGGAAGTATTTCCACCAAGGGAAGGAGGTCAACCAGTTCCAGAGGGCAGCTCCAAAAGGTGGGGCTGGATCGGACATCTCATGAACCTGGTCCTGGATATCTAGCAGGGAATCAGACACATTCTGTAAATAATCAGGAATATAGACACACACAGCTTATAGTTTTATAATGTACAGGTACCACCTTGAGCTGCAGTGAGTATATCTAAAGCCATTCGGTTTTGTAGCACTACTTTTCTTTTTTGTTGTTATTCCACATTTAGGATAGAAATAGCTTCTGGGGTATCATTAGAGCTTGTTGAGTAAAGTTGGTTAAGGATTCCACCCGCAGCATTCTGTCAGTAGTTCCCAATGAAAGCACAAATATCACTGTTAAGTAATCATACCAGTGGAACACTGATCTGGCCCATCCAGCATGTAAATAGGAAAGGTTGGCTAGTAGCTTGGCTCAAAGTTTTCATAACGTTGCCATGAGCAAAAGCCAATCCCAGAGTGTAGCACCCTACCCATTCTGGGGGCAGCCAAGGCCACAGATTAGTTCCACATACCTAATAAATTTCGTTTGGGGCTAGCCAACATACTCCAGGATTAAATACCCAGTCCAGTCCAGGCCATACGAGAATCATGTCTGGATTGTATGTGACCTGGATGATTTGTAAACAATGTTTAATTGCTAAATGTCCTAAAGGTTTTAGCTCACTAGAGGATACGGGTTGCTCCCCAAATCCAACATAATATTTATTTTGCTCCCAGCAATAGATGCGGGCTGGGTTAAATAATCCTTTTCAGGAGTGATCCACATATATTGATCCTATATTTGATAAAATTGATTAAAATACCTATAACCTATATGATGTTTCTGATTTCTTTGGCCTGTCATGAAATATTTGTATGCTGTTTCCTTGGTCACTGTATAATTGAAAGTTACCTTATGTCCTTGTAAGGAGTATGATTTATGGCATCACCTTAACATCTAAAATTAATTTACTCAATTAAATTTATTATAAACTAAGTCCCCACCATACACAAAATTCTTCTCTCAGTATCCACTTTCCACACACCTTGCTTCACTTTCTGTATCCATATTGTTCTGCCCCTTATTTTTCTATCCAGAGCAATGAGCTAGACTATCTTTCTTTTCCCTTAATAAAATGCAATTCCATTCCTCATTCCTTCTTTACCGAAAGCACACACATTCTACTTTTCTAAAGCAACAACGGATTGTCTGTTATAATTTCTAAAAACGTGTGTTTTTCTTATCCAAATAAATGAGGGCTGTCTCTAAACCCTTGAGACAAGACAGCCCAAATTCATTGTGTGGACAAGTTTGAGGGCTCCTCAAAAGCAAATAAAAATCGTGACGCCTTAGCCAAGGGAATGAAGAAAAAGGCGTCTTTTAAACCTAATACAGTAAATCAGATTGCTATTTCTGGAATTTGTGAGAGGAGAGTGTAGGGGTTGGGCACCACTGTATGTAATGGGACCACTGCCTCATTTACTGGATGAAGGTCTTGCTCTCGGCGCCAATACCCATTAGGCTTTGGCACTCCCAGTATAGGGGTGTTACGAGGGTTGTTGCATTTGATTAATAGTCCCTGTTCTTTTAGGTTTCTTATAATTGGGATAAGTCCCTGTCATGCCTCGGGTCTCAGAAGATACTGCTTTTGGTAAAGAAATGAATTTTGATCTTTAAGAGTTATTTCCACTGGTCGAGCATTTTTTGATGTTCTTATCTTTCCTGCTATGGCTCAGACTTCTGGGTCAATATCTACTTCCATAAAAGCTAGGCATAAACTTTGATTAGGCTCCATTGTCATGTGAATTGAAGCATTAACCTTAGACAAAATATCTCTGCATTCAAGGATTTTGTAAGTCAAGAGGAGAAAGAGATAATGTATCACAAGTATAATAATTGCTGTAATGAAGGCATGTACATGTTGTTTGGAGGTATGTATATGTATGTGCTATACATACCCCATAACACAAAGTTACTCAGGAAAAGTAATAGAAGATTTAGAAATTCTATTTGATTCATTTATATTCAACAAATACATTTTAATACCTTTTATGTGTCAGGTAATATTCTTAGATGGAAAACATAGGTATAGAAGTCATTTTCCTTATCCTTGAGAAGCTTTCAATCTAGTGGGAAGTGCATATTCCTATTACAATAAAGATGTATACCAGACACCTATGAGGATACAGAAGAGAAACTAAATAAGCCTGTCAGGAGTTTAAGACTTTCTTCACAGAGAAAATAATATTTGAGCTGATGCTTGTAAGGTGAGCAGGGATTTTTTTAGATGAACATGATGCGGCGTTCTAAGCAGAGGGAACAAAGTGGGCAAAGGCACAGTGGTATGAAAAAGCAGATAGTCTTCTAATGCTGAAACATAAGGTACAAAGTGTGATGAGTGAGAAAAAGGTGAAAGATAGCAAAATTTTAGTAAACTCTGACAGTGTGTCAGTATTTTATATATTTTGTATAGATTAGCGTTTCATTCTTGCAGTAACCCAAGAGGGTTCAGATAACTGCTGTTATGCCACTTTATTTGTGAACAAATTGGGAAGAGAGGTTAAATATCTTGTCCAAAGTCAAATACTGATGAGTAGGCTGGCCAAGATTTGAGTCCTAGTATCTGATTCCAAAGCCTATGGTCTCCTGCCTATTATAGTATAGACATTCTCATACCAATTGGTTTCTGATACTTGATATCTAAGTTTAGTATATATTGTATATATAGGTTCTTGGACAGAAATAATAATAGACATTTCAAAATAGTTCTATAGTTATCCTAAATTTTTGTCCACTGTCCATAAATGAAGTTCCATGAATTTGAAACTGTAGTCACACAAGAAAATGCCAATGTCAGTAATATAAATAGGACACAGACTGTATAAAGTTTTATTTTTATGTCCCCAAGTGGAAATTGTACAATAAATAGTAAAATTGCATATAAAACCTTCTAATAAAAGAAAAACTAGATTCTGTATTTTACTATTATAGTTATTTTCTTCAAAAGCAAAGTAGTATAATTTGTCCTAAATATAACTTACTAATCTCCTAAAGTTAATTTGCAGAGGAACATGCATGCAACATATTAAAGTTCTTTGCTGATATACATTCAAAGTTCAGAACATTACGAATTTTCTAGAGATTACTTTCTCCTTCTGTTCTTACCATTTCATAAGGCTCTTGTCTCCTTTGAAAAGTCCTCACAAGTGATGCATCTGATTGGAACCAAAGCCAAGGTCAAATCTTTCTTAATCAGTTCTTCATAGAGAATACTTTGGTCAAATTCTTTTCTTCATCAATTAGACACACCTTTCATTCAGACAAAACCTCTTTTTGAAATGCCACATTCATCACTAAATGATTGAAAGCTGAACTAGGTTAATCAAAAATTCTTTATTTTATCTTCATAAATATATAGCTTCATATGAAAGCAAGGAAAGATACCTACAGAGATTTAGCCTTTCTGAAGCACCTTTAATTTCAGAATGTTTAAGTTGCTTTAATTCCTAGTATTAAAAAGTTAAAATTTCTGACACCTATTTTTATTGAGCAATAAACCTATAAAGCTTAGCAATTCCCATTTCTATTTAAAAACTAATGAAGTTAGAGAATGAGTGCTTTACCACTAAAGAATTTATGGCATAGTCAGGGAAACTGAAGAGATGAGAGCTGACAAACTCCTATTGAAGACATTTTTTTTTTTTTCAAAGTAAGTTTGTCTAACAAGTGATTCAAAGGCTTTATTCTTTCCTGCCTAGGAAGTCTAAATAGGGAATTGTTTATGTGGAATCCCATGATGGAAATGAGAAAAGAGAGAAAGCAAATGATATAATAATTAAACTCAATTTTGAAAACTTACTAAGCATGTAAATAAAATTTTCCTTTTGAATCCCCATATTTTAAATCGTGAGTTTTGAAAGTTCCTAAATTCTCAAATTATGTTAAATAAGCTTTCAAGAATGACTACTAGTGTTCAACAAATTTATATTGAATTGAGTTGAGTTGTACTGCATTGCCTTTTATGGGGCAGGACCAGGGGAATCCTTCTCCCTACTAAGTAACTTGAAGAATAATTGTAAATAGCCCTTGGTCTGAATCAGTCTTATGCCATACTGGTTTGATAGTCTGGAGTCTGATTTTTACCTCCTTTACAATTAAGATATGTTGTCAGTTTGCTTTAATATCTAAGAAAGCATTATGTTCTTCATTTCTGAGAATCTAACTTACATTCAGCCATTCATATATAACGTAAATCATGTCATCAAAGTCCAATACAGGCAGTTTCCTTGTGGCCCAGTGGGTTAAGGATCTGGCATTGCTGCAAGGTGCAGCATAGTTCACAGATGCGTCTCAGATTTAGTGTTGCTGTGTCTGTGGCGTAGGCCAGCAGCTGCAGCTCCAATTGGACCCCTAGCCCAGGAACCATATGCTGCAGATGTGGTACCTAAAAAGGAAAAAAGCAAAAGTCCAGTACAGGGAGTTCCCCGATGGCTCAGGGGGTTAAGGATCCAGTGTTGCCACACTATGGTTTTGATCCTTTGCCCAGGAGCTTATACATGCCATGGGTACAGCCAAAAAAAATAAATAAAAATTAAGTAAAATAAAAGTCCATTACAGGAGTTCCCGTCGTGACGCAGCAGGTAACGAATCCAACTAGGAACCATGAGGTTGCGGTTTTGATCCCTAGCCTTGCTTAGCCATGAGCTGTGGTGTAGGTCACAGACGCAGCTGGGATCAGGCATTGCTGTGGCTGTGGCATTGGCTGGCAGCTGTAGCTTCAATTGGACCCCTAGCCTGGGAACCTCCATATGCCGTGGGTGCGGGCGCCCCCTCAAAAAAAGTCCATTACATATTGGAACCAGTTCTTTTAATTAGTATGTTACTAGTCACAAAGAAGTTTCTCACATTACCAGAGCTATAATTAATGCAATTCATAATGGTATATTATACTTGAAGAAAAATGAAATGTACTTAATGAAGTTGTTTCAAAAGGGTAAACAGTGCTCTCCTAGGGAAAAATCAGACTCATTTCTCTATATCACATGTGAGCCAGGAACTTGTAGTGAAGCAAAAGAATAATGCTTTCCTATATGTGTGACTAATGAAGTAAACATCAGTAGTAGTGGACAGTTACACTGTGGACTACTAATATAAGATACAGGGGTGGGAGGGAGTGGGGATAACTACTGCTTTAATGATGGAATAGCAAGGAGCTCCAACTGTAATGCACGGGGAACTATATCTAATTACATGTGACAAATCCATATATGTACATGTAATCGGGTCACCACATGGTGCAGTTGGAAAATCTGACAGAAATCTGTAAACCAGCTATAATGCAAAAATAAAAAAAATATATATAAAATACAGTTTCCTGTTCTCCCATTTGCTATAGTGATTGATCTAAGAAAACCTGAAGATATTGTATACTGGCTATAGTTTGTCTCTCTATAATATTTTATTATTTGTGGTGTTTGTGCATATTTTTTCAGTCAAGAGAATCTATTCCATTAAACGACCTGAAATCAGAAGTATCACCCCGGATTTCAGCAGAAGACCTGATTGATTTGTGTGAGCTTACAGTGACAGGCCACTTCAAAACACCCACCAAGAAGACAAAGTCCAGTAAACCAAAGCTCCTGGTAGTTGACATCCGAAATAGTGAAGAGTATCCTTTATACGTGCAGTTTTAAAGGGTGGTACTGCTTTGTTCATGTTGCTTCCTTTCCACTTAAAGGGCATGTGGTAAAAGCAATGAACATATCTGGGATTCCTCTGAATTCAGATAGCTAAATAACTTTCAAACTGGATGCCAAGGTATACTTGCATAATGTTTCAGAAGATAATATTACATACCAGAGACCTTAAAATGTTTTCCAAACAGCACCAGAATAGTGGGCTGTTTTCTTGGTTTTTGTGTTTCTCTGGTGCATATTGCTGTTCTTAGGAGAATTTGAATCCTTCTTGGTATAGATAAAATTTTGGCAAAGATGAAAAGAAAGTATTTATTACCTGGTCTACCTCATAGCTTAAAGAGAAAGTTTGCCAGATCTCAACACTGAACTTATTATATTTACTTACTATATATAAGTATATATAAGATCTTATATATAAGATCTCAACACTGAACTTATTATATATACTTATTATAATTTTCAAAATATTGGCCTATAGAGAACATGTTAAAGTATTTTCCAGTGATATTTCACTATTAAATGTATCATAACTCCTAGTGGTTTTGCTTGGCATTAAAGTATAAAAAATTACAAAATACTAATAGTTCAGTCCTCTTACAGTTTCATCGTCTGTCGGATTTTCACAAAGCAAGCCTTGATTCTCTATACTCTAGAATGTAGGTAAATGGTTTTCAAACTTTTTTTGGACCAGGTAACTCCCTTTCAAAATAAAATCTTTCTTAGAAAATCTATATATTTTTTTAATAATTGTTTCTTCATAAGTTAGCATTTTTTGGCATTTATTGACTAGATAGATAGATAGATAGATAGATAGATAGATAGATAGATAGATAGATAGATGAGGGTTAGCAGGGTGGTGGTGTCTTAATGCTAAAACCGGCATATCAATTTTCATGTGCATATTTTCAATCCTACTTTTTGAAATGAAATTTATAAATGAAACTCAAAGCATTCATTTGTAGCACTCCCTAGGATCTCTGATTACTGAAAATACAGTTTGAGAGGCCACTGTTTCAAATGATACATCATCGACTTTTTGTGAAAAGTTCTACTTTCCTTAAACTGTGAGACCCCTGAGTTTGGAGAGAATATAAATGTTCATATTCCTGGTGTTAGGGCTTCAGGAACTAACTAGAAGTTTCTTTAGCAGAGTAGGTGAGTGGACCACCAAAAGGAACATTCAATTCTCATTGACTGGTCAGGGACCACCTGATACAGAAGTTCCTCTTATCTATTACATCAAGGGTTTAAAATGCTTTTACTTTTTTAACTTTTTAGTTTATGTTTCTTTTGGTTGAGTGTTTAGTTATGGTCTCATAAAACCATCAAAAAAGCATAACAGTATAGTGCTCTATTCCAATTTTAAAAACTATTACTAAAATGTTTAAAACAGTTTATGCTCTCCTGATATTTTCTTTCAAATTACTTGACTATTTGAAATATTAAAATACATACAATATGAAAGTGACATTCAGTCCAGTTTTCCAAACCTTGTAGCCTGACTTTATTTTTTAGTGATATTCTCCTTTATTTTCTGTGGGAAAAATATAAATGGAAGAGCAGAAAGCAGAACAGCTCACCTGAACATTGTTCTCCGATAAGTATAAATGAGTTGCCCAATGTAGGTCTACCTTTATGTCATGTGGCAATACTTGGTTCAAAGTTGGATCTAGGCAGAGAACTGGCTTAGTTGTTTTACTATCTCTAATTACAAGCCAAGGAAATGAATTAGTATTTCTCTGTGCCACTTTAAAGTAGGGATGGGTCCAAGGGAAGTAAGAAAGGAAAACAAAGTCACTTATCTTTTACGACCCTCTCAAAGGACCTGACTTGTGAAATTTTCTAAATCTCCTTTCAAAGCCTGCTTTAAAACCAAGATTTCTTAAAGTTGGGCCATTTATCTTTACAGCATTCCTTACTTTTTCCTTCCGGTATCCCCTTACTAAATTTACCATTTCTTTTTCTGTCTCACCTCTAAATGACAAGCATTGGCACCTGTATATCAATCCTAGGGCACTGAGAGAAAACACAAGCCTAATGACTTCTGAGGATCATTGGTTACCGTTAGGTCTTTTCTAGTATCAAGAACACAGTGAACAATGGAGAGCTGTGGCTTCTAAAATCCCCTTTGTCTGAGGCATCTAAACTACCTGTCTTTGGCTTTCCAAGGCTGGAAAAGTCATGGGCCTTTTATTATCTCTTATGATGCCATATGCATTTGATTACATTATGAGGAAATAAGTAACATTTCTTTCAAATTCTATTAGTCTTAAATCCTGTTCTCAAGAAATTAAAGGCAAGGGAAAAGTGTGTGCATAGTAATGAACTGATTCATAAATTGAGTGCTTCAAATTGTTAGAATGTAATGTTTGGAGTTCCCGTCATGGTGCAGTGGTTAACGAATCTGACTAGGAACCATGAGGTTGCGGGTTCGATCCCTGGCCTTGCTCAGTGGGTTAACAATCCGGCATTGCCATGAGCTGTGGTGTAGGTCACGGATGCGGCTCGGATCTGGTGTTGCTGTGACTGTGGCGTAGGCCAGCAGCTGTAGCTCCAATTCGACCCCTAGCCTGAGAACCTCCATTAGGTTGCTTTTGGTAGGAATATAAAACATTAAAATATTTCGTATGGAAAAATAAACAGTAAAGACAATATGTATTAAATACTAAATGAGTGGTACAAACAAAACTGCATCAACAAGAAAATAATCTCTGGGCAAGAGAGGCAAAGTAGGTATAGGACTCATGTTGTTTTAATTTCTGTAGCCCTAGGACCATATTTGGCACTTAGAAATTACCCAGAAAAAATATAAGGAAAAAAAAATGATGTCAGACATGGTGTTGCACACTCTCCTATCTGTGCCAAAGTCATATAAGGAAACAGTTGGCAATAAATAGGCCCTTTTGTATTCTGCAAGTGATCCAGTGATTTCTGAGGCTTTCTTCCTTTAAATCCAAAAGGAAGAAGTCAGAAGAATCAGAGTTTAGAAGCAGTCATCTAATCTCACATTCATTTATTTGACAAATACTTACTGGCTGTCTTAGCATGTGCTAGTCAATAGTTAGTGTACTAGATTTTGAGGATTTATTTTTGAACAAAATGAAAAATTCCCTGCAGTCATGGAAATTACCTTTTTTTTAAGGATGCACCTTTGGCATATGGAAGTTCCCAGGCTAGGGGTTGAATTGGAGATGCAGCTGCTGGCCTACACCACAGCCGCAGTAACTTGGGATCCAAGCCACATCTGCGATCTACACCATGGTTCCTGGCAACACTGGATCCTCAACCCACTGAGCAAGGCCAGGGATCGAACCCACATCCTCATGGATACTAGTCAGGTTCATTACTGCTGAGCCACAATGGTAACAAACCAAGAATATTATGAATAAAATGGCTTTCCAAGGGGAAAGATGAGAGCTGGAGAAAATAGAAAGCTACTGCAATATTGTTAGCTCAAGGTAACGAGTGTCTGAATTTGGCAAGTTGTAATGGGAATAAAGATAGGAGGATAGAATTTATTAGTATATAGAATATTGGATGTTGTCACTAATGAAATGATACAAATGAAGTTTTAGACTAATTTGGTAGATGGTGATGCTATTCAAGGAATGTACCAATAGATTTAGCAAGGAAAAATGATATCTAAAGATATAATTTTTATATCAGTTAATGCTATTTAGTTATGTAATAGGAAACTTTGGGTTTAAATCCATATTCCCTTTTGGTTATTGGTATACTAAAGGTATAGCCTTTACTTTGAGATCTTTAATGCTAATTATAATTAGTTAACAAACAAACCAATTAAAAATTGTGCAAACCTTTAGAAGTGGTCTGGTAAGATACTGGTATCCTTTTTATATAAAGTTATGATGTCACTAAGTGAGAAATGATGTGTTCTTTTAGGATTTGGAAAGCATTGTATTATATAGATTATTATTATGTTATTATAGTTATTTCTGTGTTGAATTTTGAGCCATCAAATATTTTAAGGGAATTTTAAAATATTTTTGTGAAGAATCCTTCTGGAATATGAACATTTACCTATGTAATCAACCTATATTATTATTAAAACTGATATTTTTTCTATCTGCTTGATAAAGGTACACTGCATCTACTTGTAATACTGTTATATAGACTGATTTAGTAATCCAGGAAAGTCTCTATCTTAGAAACCTACAAGATAATGCACATCATCCTTACCTGTTAATAAGGTTCTAATAATCCAAATCTTTTGTCACAAAAAAAATTTAAAGTACTTTTACTGATCTACTTGTATATTGGGCTACCAGATTTTGTTTAGTGTGAAAGTTTATTTTTTGTTATAAGGACACACTTGGATACTTTTTGGCAACGTTTGCCAAATGGAATGTTGTGCTGAGTGGTATGTTTTTGGTGTAGGGGAACAGCATTCTGCAAGACAGGGTAAGGTCACTAGTTGCCAAAGAAAAATCACATTTACTAGAATATATCATAAAGTGCAATCAGGTTAGTAAACAGTTCCATTCAAGCCCCTCACCATGTGACAGCTATAATAATTGGGTGCATTTATGCTTTCATGCTACTTCTACTGTTGTAGAAGAGATTTCATTGTAATTACTGCTGACTTCTTTAACCATGTCTTGTAACTTTTAACTCCTTCAAATATATCATCAAAAATCCTAGTAGCAAAAATGCCTTTTAAACACTGAAAAATTATAAAACTAGTGTTTATGTGTGCTATTGTTTTTTATTGCGGTTTTTGCCAAAACCAATCTGAAAATTATGGTGAACGTTATTATAATTACACTTTCAAGATGTATATATGACTGGGGTTAATTACCACATAAATACTTGGGCTTCTATTACCTTAATAGTTTCTAAACTGCATATTTTGAAGGTGAAGCTTTTTGAATTTATAGTTTGTAAAATGGCATAATGTCTGTCTGTTGAGTAGTACACTCACTAGAACCTCTTTAAGTGTAGCTGTTGTTTACCCCCACCTGTGTTTATGCTGACAAGCAATGGCTTTTCTAAATGCAAAAAGGAAAATGCAAAGGATCCACATTTTTGTCTAGAAAGGAGAAGAGCAATGAAGTTATAGTCATAATCCTAAAATATATACTGTTGCATGTTAATCTCTAATACTACATTATAGAACTTTTATATACTTGTCTTCTACTGCAGTACAGTGAAATAAGACATAAGTCCTTAGAGCACAGAAAGAATGCTTATCTCAGTGTATTCTCTATCATTTTGCTCTCCTTTTCATTCATTGCTCAGGACTGATCAGAGTCTGTTTTGAGAATCAATCACTGTATATCAGAAATTATCTTCTGTTTCATCCTAGTGTTCTGTCCAGTTAACACAAAATATAGAGAATCTGTTCTTTGCTCATTTTTCAAACACCTAATAATTTGATCATGAAGGACTCAAAGGGTAAAAAAAAAAAGGTATTCAGCTCCCTACTTTTACAATATAATCTGATGGCCTCTCAAATGTTTAGAAATTGCCGCTTCATCGTATGACATTTGTATCATGTGAGAATTTCTAATGTAGGCAGTGAATTGTAAATAATCACCAAGGAAACAAGATCCTTAAATAACCAAAACTGTCTTCATTGTCCAACTTACTTAAAAAGAGAATGTTAATTGTTACTATTTGACCACCCTGTCTACAATCTTTTGTGCTTACCCAGTCTTACTTGCCCTAGAAGTTTTATGACAAGGGTGTTGTTCTTGGATGAGTGTTTTTTTTATGTTTTCCAGGATTTTTTTTTTGATTGCACTAAACTAGGAATAGGGAAGTTGTGGTTTAAGACTTTTTTCTTTTGGAGTTCCCATCATGGCTCAGTGGTTAACGAACCCAACTGGTATCTATGAGGACACGGGTTCGATCCCTGGCCTCGCTCAGTGGGTTAAAGATCCGGCATTGCCGTGAACTGTGGTGTGGGTCGCAGACGCATCTCAGATCCTGCATTCCTGTGGCTGTGGTGTAGGCTGGTGGCTGCAGCTCCAATTCGACTCCTAGCCTGGGAGCCTCCATATGCCACAGGTGCAGCCCTAAAAAGACAAAAAAAAAAAAAGACTTTTTTCTTTTGTGTCCTATCTTCCAAAATATTAAAATAGCCTAAAAAAGATTTGAAATAGTTTTGCATTTTGGATTACAACTTTTCTCTTCCCCAAAAGACACTGTCACCATCATATTTTGTCAAGAATTCTAAAATTTAATCTAGTTTCTTTTAAAAAAAATCATATTGCACAACAGAAAATTCTCATATGATAAGGTTATGACATACCTATAGTGACTAAAAGGCACTTTGAACTAAAATCTTCTTTTAAAAAAGCACATGGTAAATTGGTGATATGGAACCTACAAAATCATGTGATGCTCTTACATGATTTTAGATACAGGTATTAGATACTGAGTCTTTGGATACAGATATCAAATACAGTATCTGTGTAGTACATAAAGTATAATTATTTATAGAATTTATCTTGTAAAAGAAATAATTTTATTTCTAGAGCCACTAATTGTTTAATATGTAGCTGAATAAATTGTATTTAGGAGGCACTCAAATGTGACTTTTATCTTTTATTTTGATTTTCAAGAGGGAGAATCTAATTGACTCGGCCTGTGTTGGGTACCTACCTTCCTCCTCCCCCTTCCTACTATCCTGACAGTCCTGATTGTGGCAGGATCAGTATATACTGAGAGAAACATGACAGCCTATGTTCACCCTTTCTCGAGGTCAGTAGCTGAGGTCCTTCCAAACAAGAAAGTGGGAGTGGGCAGGCAACGCAAACATATCTGCTACAACATCTGACCAGGGTGGGTTTGTATTGCTTTTGCTACTGAAAAACCACTAGAAAGGAAAAATATTCACAGCTGATATGGGCTGTTTGATAAACATAGAAACTCTGGCAACTGATTCAGAGTGGCAGATGTAGATACTTGCTGAGAGTTACTAAATTGTCAGATTCATGGTTTGTGTTTAAGGTATATCTTTATTGAAGATTAAAGTGCTATCAGAGTAATTATATACTGAGGATAAAGTCATTTCTGTTCATTAAAACCACAGTTGATATTTTGAATATTGAGTAATTGTAAATGTTTGAAAAACTAGTGCTGATGAAATCCAGGGATGATGTGCCCATGATCATAAATTCTCTGTTCATTCTAGAAGTCTCTAACTAAACAGTGTACACTGGGATGATAATGTTCCTTCTACCTCTCTTTTCATTTTTCAGAACATTTTACAACCCTTTCCCTCATTATTAATGCCAAATACTTTTCTTTAGACAAAAAAAGGGTGAAGCAACAGCTGACTAGAAATTTAAGATATATATTCAACTTCCACCATCATTCTTGACAAAAGGAGCCTCAAATTTCTCCTGTCTCCATTAATGAGGGGAAGAGAGACAGACAAAGATTCAGAAAGAGAGAAGTAGTGTTCTAAAGATGAACCTGCAAACTTGGGCAGTTGAGAAACTTTCAATAAATAATTATAATTTTTCTCCCTTCTACAGCATTGAGTTTGGGAGGAAAGAAATTATAACTGAATAATAATAACAGTAGTAATAATAATAGTTGTGGCATAGCCTTTTAAAACTCTACAACTTTTATGCTTTGTAAAGAATGTATCTAAAATGGAAGTGTTAGGGAAAATGCTTCTAATGAACACAAATAGCTCTTCATGTCATCATCGGTGATATTTCGGAGGAGACAAGATACTGCCTAGACATGTTATAAACTAATCTTCATATTCATTCCCCTTCTAGCTTTTCGCCACATTGTTGCCAAAGTGCAAATGTAATCTGTTACTTCTCTGCTTAGAGTACTTTCCAATATGCCTTGCTCTAGACTAAAGACCAGTACTAACAGCATGATCTACAAGGCCCTGTATGATCTAGCCTCTGCATCTGTTTCCTGGCTTGTCTTAACTCATGCTGTCTTGGCTCTCTAGATTCTACTGGTACTGGCCTTCCTTCATTTCTCCTTATTGGTCCTGTGCCTCCCCAGTATAAGCCTAATATTGTTGCCTGAAATGTTTGTTCCTTCCACCACCCTATATTATTTCCATTCCATCTTGTTACCTAATTAATTTTTATTCAAATTTTGCCTTGGCTATCACTCCTCAGTCCTGTCCGCCTCAAGTCAATATAGCCTGTCAAAGCATAATATACTTCTCTTTCAGAGCAGTTTTTACAACAGTTGTTTTGTGCTTATTTGAAAAGTTATTTGATTAATAATAATATTTAATATATTTCTCTACAGACTCTATGAAAAATCATCTTAACTGCACTGTTTTGAATTGTACTTTTTAGTTACTTTCAGAGACATTTTCTCTTTAAGATCTGATGTTATTTCTAAATATTATAAGCTAACACATGTTTTTAATTCCAAAATTACAAGTAATAGTCAATGAAATCATTAAAACCCTTCTAAATTTCAATATAATAAAACATCAGCTCCTTTAGAGAATGTAAAATTGGAAAGAATAGAAATAGCTGAGTTTACCTAAGAAATAAACTGACAACAGAAATGCTTCCAACCAGTGCTAATGACATCCAGCAATTCTAAATAGAGTCCAGTTTAGCAATTGCTTGACCAAAATAGATAGGCTTCTAAAATATCAAGTTAGATCTGAGAATTCCTACTTAGCTATATTACTTTCAGAGCTTGAAAATAATCATAATAGTAGTTATGAACTGAACAAGCCATGAATATCATGCAGCCTATGTGATGGCCATTGATATGCTGCATCCAGATCACTTTCACAATACTTCATATAATCAGGAAAGCCTTTCCATCTTGGGCTAGTCTTCTTCCTTTCTCTTTTTCATTCCATTTTCACAGTTATTTTATTTTATTTTTTGCAGAGGTGACTTAGTTTAATATTCATATGATCAAGGAAGGTGTTTAAAACTGTCAAAAGTTCAGAAAAAAATCAGAAGTAAAATTGATGAATAGCTGAAGTAGTAATTAGAAAAGTTTATTGTGTGTACACCAAAAGATGGTTCACAAAGCAGGAGCAATCAAACCAAAATATGGAATGAGGCTCAGAGGTAATATTGTTAAAAACAGCTTAAATAGTGTGGAGGCAGTGACTATTTTTTAGTGATTGGTTACAATATTAGAGTTTTCTTAAGGGGAATTGGTTAGTTATTATCCATATCAACTTGGAGGAACAATTTCGGTTTCACTTACATTTTCAGAGGCATAAACGAGTTGCGACCCAAGTCAAGTTAGCCTCATTTGTCTTGCAAAATAAGCTAAATTAAGCTTTGCTTGTGTGATTAAACTGGTTTTGTCTGCTCAGGAAATTTTCAAGTCTGGTCTCCATTTGTGTTTGATTTTAATGGTGCTGTTATCTGGGAATCAAACCTCTGTGAGTTTCTCTCACACATTCACGTCTGCACAAAAAATAAATGTTTTCCTTAATTTTTTCTCTCAGTTTTATTCGAGGTCATATTTCTGGCAGCATCAATATTCCATTCAGCACCGCATTCACAGCAGAAGGGGAGCTTACTCAGGGCCCTTACACTGCCATGCTCCAGAGCTTCAAAGGGAAGGTCATTGTCATTGTGGGGCATGTGGCAAAGCACACAGCAGAGGTAAGTGTACTCAGAAATGTTATATAGACATCATGATGAGTTATTTATCTGCCTATTACAACAGATTGTCTAAAAGTATACTTCTTCAGGAGCTGGTCACAAATCATATAGAATATGTCTATATTCTTACATAAAAAAGATTGTCTACTATTTCCCATTCCTAAAAGAATTCAAGCTTTTTTCCTTGGTGTGCAGCATCACAGCATTCCTAAGCTTAGGAAACTCCAAATGTTAACCTAAGGTGTTTTGTTTTGGTCTTTTTTTTTTTTTAATTGCTTTCTGAAATTGCAAGAAGTAGCTTCAATTCCTTTCACTGGAGAAAAATACTAGGGCTTGATTTGAGGTTCTGAAAGCTGGTCATGATGGAATTTGTTGGATCTGGGAGTTTTGTTTACCATAGTCTCAAAGCTTTTTGGTGATAAAAAATTCAGGAAGTATATCAACTTTCAGATATGAGGAGTATATGATGTTTCATATAAAATGGCTTGGCTCTCTTCTGCCTGTGTTCTAAAAATTTTGGAAAAAAAAAACAGAGTAGCCTTTGGAGGTCAAAATATCACCTTTTTGTTTTTTTTTAATAAAAAGACAAGTTAGAGAATATGGAGTATGAGAGCCAAATAGGTATGCTTACAAACCCCTCAGTTAGACTTATCAAAATGTATATTTTGAATATGTGGAAGTCTTTGTATATCAGTCATAGCTCAATAAAGTT
>PVHT020000254.1:4682648-4756055 GCA_004024745.2 Catagonus wagneri | reverse complement strand
TCACTGAAGAAATCAAAGAGGAAATTAAAAAATACCTAGAAGCAAATGACAACAAAGACACGACACTCCAAAACCTCTGGGATGCAGCAAAAGCAGTTCTAAGAGGAAAGTATATAGCAATACAAGCCAACCTCAGGAAACAAGAAAAAGCTCAAATAAACAACCTAATTTTACATCCAAAGCAGCTAGAGAGGGAAGATGCCAGGTCATGGAAACAACCTAAATGCCCACTGACAGAGGAGTGGATAGGGAAGATATGGTACATACACATAATGGAATATTACTCAGCCATTAAAAGGAACGGAATAACATTTATAACAACATGGATGAACCTAGAAATTATCATTTGAAGTGGAACCAGTCAGACAATTAGACAGCAACACCCAATGCTACCGCTTACATGTGGAAACTAAAGAGACAGAATGAACTTCTTTGAAGAACAGACAATGACTCACAGATTTTGGAAAACCTTGGTTTTTCAAATAAGACAGTCTGGGGGGTGGGGGGATGCACTGTGGGTTTGGGACACAAAATCTATCGTATTGACTTATGATCTTTGTACACCTATAACTGAAATAAAATTCATTGTTAATATGAAAAAAAATAAATAAAATCACATGAAAGAACATATAAATAATGCTTATTCATGTAACCGAAAAACTGTAATAGAAAGATATATAATACCATTTTAATTGTGTATTCATTAGCTGTTTCCTGTAATTGCAATTTTTTGGCTATGAGTTGGCTTCTTTACAATTACCACTTCGTAAGGCTTTTGTATTTGGCCTAGCTCCTACACTAAATACATCAGAAAACTTAGAATCTGCCATTTCTTACCTGGATAAAACATTGCTTTCTCCTAGACGAAGGCAAAAGGGAGTACTATAAAGATCTTAGTTTAATTAGGATTCCATGTAGAAGCTTTTCATACCAGAATTGAGTCCTACTAAATCTCACTTGTCAGTTTATCTTTAATTCACCTTACCCTGCAGATTAAATAAAGCAGTGAGTCATTATGTAATCAAGCATATCCAGATATGTTGTGAACAAAGTTATGTCAGCATAGAGGAAACTGAGATAGTCTCAAGTGAATGGAGGCCGTAGTCTCTGAAATGTATACTACTGTTCCAAGGGTGGATCAGACTTTGTGCTGATCTTTGTTGCTGTAAGGTCAAGTTTAATTTGTCAAACCAAACAAGTACAGTTTACATCAGTTGGTAGAGTTTACGGGAGTAGGACGACCTCCGTATCAAAATAAGGGCGTAAAGTCAATTCAGGCTTTGTGTCACATTTTAAATGAAAAACATGGCAAGGTCTCACTTTTGTCTTTTTAAAAAGATAATCATCTTTTAGAAACTCACATTTGAGAAACTCCATCTTTAATTGCTAAACCAGATTCCCTGGACATATAAGAGAAACAGGCCAGAATGATATATATAGAAAGCCCCATAAAAGATACCTTTTACAAAACTGAAACATGCTGAATTAACCTCAGAGAGCAAGTGTATAAATCTGAAAATTACGGCAATAGCTATTCAGATCCAATAGGGGGAGGCAGAGATAGTCTACTATCCATATCATTGGTTAAATGAACTCAGAGGAACATGGTTATATCCTTGAGCAGATTACTTAGATTTATAGGAAACTTTAATTTTTAACATTAATCAAATATTATCTAAGGGAAAATGTATGATTTGTTTGATACTCATAGCTATTATTACTCACACTGCCCTACTCCCAACTTAAGGTCAAAGTCTCAAATATCTCAGCTTAACAAAACATCATCATGAATCCACCTCTTCCTGAAAAGTAAATTGTAATGTTTAGCTAGAATGTAGTAAGATCCAACTCGAGCTAGCGATGGGTCTCAGGAAAATGGCCAAAAACATCCAGAGCAAAATGGAACTCCAACTGGTATTTACTTTCAGTAAGCCCTTAAGGAAAACTGTAAATAGCGTATTGCTGTGCTAGTCACTGAAACACCTAAGACTTTAAAAATATAGTTACTCCTATCTAGGTTATATTTAATGCTTATGAGACCCCAAAAATTTCATCATTGCTAGTATATCACATCAAAGGATTATCTAAGGAAGAAATTGAAGGCATCTTTGCATTTCACTTTGACTTGTCAACAACCCTTTGGAAAACTTTAGGAACAGATCATCTGACTCTTGAAATGATATGTTCTTGGCGTGAAGTCCATGCTTTTTTTTATCATCAGAAGAAATATTCACCTGAGAACATAAGAACCAGTTGCCATAATAAGTCATGTGTGTTTCTAATCTTTCCTTTAAAACAAAACAAAGCAAAACTGAAAAAAACAAAAGAGCATAACATGAATATTTCTGAATAACATTTGATTCAGAAACCTAGACAAGAGACCATTTTTGTGGGGCTTCTATGACTAGTGTAAGTAGCTGATGCTTTCTACCCTGGCATGTAAGGATTAAATTTAAAATATGGCATCTTTTTTAAAATGAAAATAATCAGTTTTATAATAAACAGGGTATACCATTGCAGCTGTTTTTTAAAATAAGATAATACTCCAATTGTGTTCATTTATATGCCCCTGGAAGTCAAGGTTATTTGTCTTTTGGATGTTAGATTGGAAGTTAATATGTACTGTGGTAACAGAAGGCTTCCACCTTTTAGTCCCACTCCATTACATCCTGGATCCTTAACCAAGCTAACCAAGTTTTGTGATACTTTGATGATCACCAGTAGCCTTTACCTTTTGCCAGTCCTTTTTCCTCTCTCTGGCTCTGTCTCCTATCCTCTCTTTGCTCAAGCTCTTCCCCTAGCATCTGAGATTGTCCTACTCCAGTATGTGCTCAAAGGAGACCAAGTATGTGACGCTGAAAACACTTTAAACCAATTCAGCATATGTGTTGTCACTATAGTAAATTTCTCTACCTCCAGATAGTATATACCTAGTTCATCAGATTAATGTAATAATTTTAACTACTTTATATGAAGTATTTTACTTGTTAGAAAGTGTTTTAGGGTTCTTCATAATTGCACCTTAAGCATTTTGATAAAGAAAAGGAAGTGAATTTCCTTTATGAGTTCCAAATATGCAAGGAATTCTTTTTTGGTCTTGTTAGACCTATAAGCACTGGCTATGATTAAACTTGGCTTTCTTTCTGACTTTTTCCTTGCCTTCTTGTCAGCTAAAGTTTTGGTCTGTGGGTTTATATCAGATTATACAGAAACATTTTAGATACTAATGCAACTTGAACACATTAGACATCACATGAAGTTTAAGAAACTCTTCTGTATAACTCTTCATTTGGTAAGTAATGAAGGATGTTTTATTTCAAAAGATTCAAGAACTAAAACCTGTAGAATCCCTATGCTCATAGCCTTTCAAAAGTTTTATAAAGTAAAAAACAGTGTAGAAGTTGAAGTAAAGGGAATCTTAAAACACCTAACCCGGGCTTTGGTTGTTTGTTTTTTTAACAAGTTTACTGGTTATATTATGTGTACAGCAATTTTTTAAAAGCTAGAGGGAGCTCATTTCCAATTTCCAGGAAAAACTGCCAAGTCATCATCTGAATCTTGTGATCTCTAGCACCTATATTGGTGACCTGTCACAAGATAATAGTTATTCTTTCTCAATATGTGTTATTCTACATACCTACCCTGCCCTCCACAGCCCACCATTTAATTAATTACTCCTTACCACAGGAATGTTTGCGGCTGAGTAATAAACTAATCATAGTCGCCCTCCCTCTTGACCTAAAGTTTGGGACTTGGCTATGTTCCATCACAGCCCTAACTGTTTTGAATCTGAGTTTTTATTGTAGACATCCTTTTCAGAGCATAATATACTATGTGTAATGTGGCCAGTGGCTTGGACACATATGGTTTTACTGCCCTCATTTGTCGGAAGTTGGATAAATGACTGTGTTGAAATTCTGGTTCCAAATATTGCAGGTCATAGGATAATCTGCCACAGAGCTCATTAGAACTCCTGATGCATGATGGTATTAGATAATAAAATTTTATAAGAAGAAGCTTATCCTCTAATATGAGCCAGTATGCTTTTATGTCATAAAAACAAATTTTTATGTCATACCTAAAATATTTTCAACCATTTTTTTAACATTAACTTTTCAGAAAACTTCCGTGACGCCATTCCTGAGAGAACTTATTTAAAAGTATAAGCTGTTGTTAAACACTTACATGTAAACCTACGGAAAGATCCCAACTTGCCATATGCATAAATACTAGGTCACTGTCAACTACATAAATTTAGAAATTAAATGAATTAATATAAAGAAAAAATTCTGACCTAGAGTCTATCATGAGTTTTAGAAGTTCTTTGAAATAATTAAATTTATATGTAAAGTGTTGTACATGTGTGTTATATTATTTTTTTAGAGAATAGGTTCATAGTTTCCTTCTGATTGCCAAAAGTATATGTGACCCAGAAAATAGTAAGTCACTAATATAAATTATTTCTCCAACATAAATAGTTCACCATTAACACTGTAAAGCCCTACATTACATTCCATTTGGGGACAAGATGACAGGTATACAACTGATTAAAACGCAAAGTGAAATGAGGCATGTGCTATGACATTTATAATTAAAGTTCTAGAAAATCAATGAGAAGGAAGCAATTTTTTTCCAATTAAATGAAGGATTCCTAAAGCTTTGTGGAGGAGGTGATAGTGAACCTAGACCTTAAATTAAGGGTAGTATTTCAGTAAGGTTAAGTGTTGGGAGGAGGACCATAGTCAGGAGGGAACATTCCAGGCAAAGAAATAGCACAGGCTGATTAGAAAGCACAGGGTTTCTCTGAAGAGCATTTTAGCTACAGATAAGGCTGGAAAGATAGGTGGAAAGTCTGGTTATAGAGGGCCTTAAATGCTGTGCTAAGGAGTTTACATTTTAGCAGTGGGAAGCTATTAAAGGTTTCATAGAAGGAAAGTGACACTATCAGCTGTATTTTAGAGAGTCATCTGGAAAATTGCTTTCAAAGTGTTTCCCCTCTCTTTTGCCCATGATCCCAATGAAATCAAAATTTTAAAACACCAATTACCAGAGACCAGTTAAAGAATTTCAATCCCTATATATATTTCCAGTCTGTTTCATTCAGTGCCAGATTCTTCCCAGATTCCACCTTTAGTTCGCCTTCTGTCTCAAGCTTGCAATTTCCCATTCTGTAAATAGTTTCTAAGCCCCCAGTGTCATGTCAAAACTTATGTGATGTTGGGAAAAAGGCAACAGAGGGGTCTGTCTGAGACTGATAGATAAAGCTCCACAGCTTTCAGAGGGAGATTCCAGAAATGTCCTCACTGCTTTTACCATGTGATTCAAGGCATCTGGTAACATCCGATTACCTTCTTTTACCTTATGTGGGACACTGAAAGACAATCTTCTCATTAGCTTTTAATTTAAATATAAATAAATATATGTATTTATATAAAGAATAGGCAAGTGTAAGTCTAATCTTTCATCGTTCTCAAAATTTGAAGAAACTTTAGACTTAATATTATCAAAATGAAACTTTGAATAAGAGCTGTTAGGTACTATAAATTGTCCTTTCTGACTATAGGTAAACATTTATTCCTTAGAAGGGATCCACAGATCTTGACTCATCTTGCTGAAGGGCAGTAGCCCTAGAAAGGAAACTATCTCTACACAACAGTTACCGGGGTCTCAGGCTTTTCTAAGGTTCTGCCATCATGTTACCACGTAAGCAGCAGAGTACCAGGTAAAATGGAAAGGGAAAAACTAAAACCACAGGAACCACTTAGAAACTAATCCGAGAGTAATTGGAATCTAAAATGAAGGAAGAGCAGAGGAATGGAAAAGAGGAAATGGATAGAGGGCAAATCACAGAACATACACACCTTTGTGCCCAATTGAATATGCAGCCAAAGGAGGGTTTGGTTTTTTTTTTAAAGTCAAAGGTCACCTTAAAGTTTTCAGGTTTGGTTTTGGGGGAGGTTGATGATACCTTTAACAGACATAAGGAAGAGAAAATTAAAGTAGATTTGGAGGGAATGTAATGAATTTTGGACATACTGAGTTTGAAGTGCTAATGGGGCAGCCGTTTAGAAGTATGACTAACATTCAAAGGAGAGTTAGATGGGTGTATATAGGATCCTTCTACTTATGAAATAAACATTTAGTATTCTACAATGCTGGAAAAGGGATGTAGGATTTTTCTTTACTATAACTAAACATAGAAACTTATACATGTAGTATTTCAGAAAAGGAAACAAATTCCAGGTGCTAGCCTGAATAAGATATTATTGAAAGACAAAAGTTATTTTTGTTTCAAGAAATTGTAAAATTCCAGCTATCTCCATTATAAAATAGATTATAAAGAAGAAAAATTTGCTTTAGTGCAAGTGATTGTAGAGATCAACAAAGAAAACAAGAAATCAAAGGAAAATGGAAGAGGAAGGAAAGGAAAACACCAACTGGACCTGCCAGGAGAAAAAAGTCTGTTACTGAGATGTAAACAAACCAGATAACAGGGCAGAAGTTATGGTGACTTATGTATGTGTTGAGATATCATGTGACTTTGGGAAATATTTATTTTTATTTCCATTTCTATTCAAAATATGTGCTTTAAAACATTTACTTTTTTTCATTTATAATGACTTTCATTTTATACGTTATAGCTGGTTTACAGTGTTCTATCAATTTTCTTCTGTAGAGCAAGTTGACCCAGTTACAGATACATGTATACACTCTTTTTTTCTCGCATTATCATGCTCCATAATAAGTGACTACACATAGTTCCCAGTACTATACAACAGGATCTCATTGCTTATCCATTCCAAAGGCAATAGTTTGCACCTATTAACCCCAAATTCCCAGTCCATCACACTCCCTTCCCCTCCCCCTCGGCAACCACAAGTGGCACAAATGCTTTAAAACATTTAAATTCTCTGCTTTTCCTTTATTCCTCATGAGATTTTGTTAGAATTGCACATAAGAGAGTAAAATACAAGAGACAAAGAAGAGAAATTTATAACTGCACATGAAAACATTGACTTATCATTAGGCTTTTTTTTTTTTTTTTTTTTTTGCTCTGCACCTGTGGCATATGGAGGTTCCTAGGCTAGGGGTTGAATCAGAGCTATAGCTGCCAGCCTATGCCACAGCCACAGCAATGCAGGATCCGAGCCAGAGCCGCGTCTGCAACCTTACACCACAGCTCACAGCAACGCTGGATCCTTAACCCACTGAGCGGGGCCAGGGAAGTCAAGAGTAGCGAGTGGAAATTTCACAGCATCCTCTTCGTGTTCTTTCATCTACTTCAGTTTCTTAAGTGTGGAAATAGACTGAGGACATTGTCATCTGACTGCTCTGTGGACTTCTATGTTAAAATTATCACACAATAGCTTATTATTTCTATATTTATAAACTTCATCATTACTTTTTATATAAATGTTTGCATATTTATAACTTTTGAAGACATTTTAAGTCATCTTACCTCTGTCAACTTATACAAGATTTGAGTGAATAACTGTTAGTAAAGAATAAAGCAAAATAGCACTTGACTCTTACTAGAACCATTTGGACAATTTCCTTTCTATTTGCCCTAAAATCCTTTCTACCTCAACCACTGGCAGCAAGGCCGTTTAACCAGTGCCTGGAATGGTGCCTGGAACACAGTAGATACTCAAAAAAATACTTGTTGAATAAATGAACCTGTTATTCAGCAGATATTAGAGCAAATGCTATGTACTAGGCATTGTTCTGGGCATTTTGGAAAAATAGTAATAAGTAAAACAAAGTCCCTACTTTAATGGATCTTACAGTGTATTGAGAGAGACAGTCAGTGAACAAACATACGTATATCAAGTGGTTATAAATGCTGAAATGAAAAATAAGGCAGGTTGAGGGAACAGAGTGCCAGTGGTTTTTCTTTATAAGGTGATCTATGAAGCCCTTATAAGTGAGATGCTAAGTCACTGAAACATGGGGAAACAAAAGGTTTTTATATCTGACTTTTGTTTAAGGAAAATCACTCCGGTTGCCATGTTAAAAAAAAAAAAACACACTGTAGAGGATGAGGGTAGAAGCAGTCTGACAAGAAGTTACTGCAGTTGTCTAAGAGGTGATGATATCTTGAACTAAAAGATGAGATTAGAGAGGTTGAAGATGGGGATGAAGGAAGGGTTTGCAGATTTGTAAATTGTGTGGGACATTGTAGACCATAGTAAGAACTTTAGATTTTATTCTGAATAAAACATGAAGCGATTAAAGTGCTTTGGAAAGAGAGGTTATATGATCTGAATTGCATTTTTAAAGGCTCACTAATGTGGTTAGTAGCCACTGGAACAAGTATGGAAGCAGGAGAGACCAGTTAGGGTAATATGTAGAATAATCTAGGGAGGAAATAATGGTTGCTTGGGCTCGTATGGCTATAGCAGAGGTGGTGAGAAATGATCAGATTCTGAGTATGTTTTGAAAGTTAGAAACTACATGATATGTTAGCAGAGGAGAAAAAAGAAACAAATATATATCCAAGTTTACTGCTTAGAAAATTGAAAGAGTGGAGTTGCACCATCCTGAGATGGGAAAGACTTTAGGAAGGATTTAGAGGTAGAGATTAGGTAGTTAATCAGGTGTTCTCCTTGGAATCTGTTAAATTTGAGAAACTTAGACATCTAAGTGGATATATTGAGGAAACAAATTTATGAGTTTAGAATTCAGGGAAGAGGCAAAAGACATAAATGTGACATTATCGATGTATAGATAAGACTTAAAGCTGTAGGACTAAATGAAATCACATAGGGGATAAATGTAGATAGACAAGAGAAGTCAGAAGACAGCCATGGGGAAGTCAGGAAGATGAGGAAAAATCCACTAAAGGAGACCAGAAACTCAGCTAGTGCGATTGGAGAACTAGGAAAAATTGGTATACTGAAGGCTAAGGGAAGAGAGTTTTGAAGAGAGGAGGAAATGATAAAATGTCTCAGATGATGATGATGATGGGTCAGGTTCAAACTGAGTCCTAAAACTAGATTGGACAATGTGACAGAATGAATATTATTGCTGACCTTTATAAGAGTATTTTGGGGGAGCGATGGAAATAAAATCTGATTGGAGTGTACACAAGAGAGAATGGGTTTCCTACAAAGAAATGAAAAGAGATAGAATAAACCTGTAACTTAAGGGAGACTTAAAAGACATCCATCCATCAGTCACAATGTGTGGACCTTGTTTGGATCTTGATACAAATGAATAGACTGCAAATATGGGTAAGTGGATGGTGGATGGATGGATGGATGAGTAGGTGACATTTATGAAGTAATTAGAAATTTGGGAGTTCCCGTTGTGGCGCAGCAGTAACGAATCCGACTAGGAACCATGAGGTTGCAGGTTCGATCCCTGGCCTCACTCAGTGGGTTAAGGATCCAGCGTTGCTGTGAGCTGTGGTGTAGGTTGCAGACTGGCTCAAATCTTGCGTTGTTGTGGCTGTGGCGCAGGCTGGCAGCTGTAGCTCTGATTAGACCCCTGGCCTGGAAACCTCCATATGCCATGGGTGCAGCCCTAAAAAGTAAAAAAGAAAAAGAAATTTGAACACTTACTAAATACTTTACTATATTAAGTGATTATTATTAATATATTCTAGGGGTGATAATGGTACTTTGGTTATATTTTTGGAGTCATTTCAGAGATACATACTTATGTGCTAAATGATGTGAGATTTATGTCAAAACAATAAATGTAGTTGAGAGGACTGAGTGGAAGGAATAAATGAAATAAATTGGCAATGAGTTATAATTACAGAAGCTAAGTATTACATACCTAGGGGCTCATTATACCATTCTTGCCTCTTTTTATATTTTTTGGACATTTTTCTTAATAAAAAAGTAAACAGAAAGAATGGGAAGAGATGAAATGGAGACGAATTATAGGCAACAGAAAATTGAAAGAAGAAAACACATTGAATTACACATTACAGTTATTTATGTGTCCCTTTATATAATACAACCTATAAAAAATGTTTTAAGATAAAAATCTTTACTCTATCACATTTCCTAATTCCCAAAGTTCCAAGAAAAGACAACTAATATACACCCTAGCATGGATTCTGAATATTCCAGACACTGTTAGAATAGTTATCTCTAAAATTAACATGGACCAGAAAGCTTAGACCATGTAGTGGCTGTTTTTGTAAACGCTCCCATTCTTTTTTCTTACTGCATAATTAACCATATTCCAGTATATAACATGCTAGAGTAATAACCTGGCTTACCTGTCCTGCTTCTTACTTGTAACAAGTGCCTCTGGTAGGGTGTAAAATGATTACCGACCTTGTATTCATTTTCTTGGTTTTGCCCCGCTGCTGCTTTTACTTCTGTGAGTGAAATAAGAAAGTATAGTAGCCATTGCGTAATTATTATTAGATGTTAATACTATGAAAATCAGTTTCATGCTTTATATAGTAATTTTTCCAGTGTTAATGAGATATAATAGACACAGAGTTGTATGTATTAAAAATGTACAACTTGATTTTGATACATGTATACGTTATGAAATGATCATCAAAATCAAGCTAATAGAAAGTTACTATTTTCTTTCCTTTTTTTTAGCAATTTTCAAGTATCCAATACAGCATTATTATACTTTCCATATAGAATAACTGTAGTCACCATGCTGTGCATTAGATCTCCAGAACTTATTCATGTTGTGTAACTGAAACATTATTCTAACATCAGCCCATCTCTTCCCATTGAGCCCCTCACCCGTGGCAACCACCCTTCTACCTGTGCATCTGTGAGTTTGACTGCTTTTGATTCCACATGTGAATGACATCATACTATATTTGTCTTTGTGTGTCTGGCTTACTTCACTGAGCATAATGTCCTCCATGTTCACCCATGTTATCATAAATAGCAATGTTTCCCTTTTTTTTTTAATTTTACTGCCACTTCTGGGGCATATGGAAGTTCCCTGGCCAGGGGTCAAACTGTATCTGCAACTGCAGCCTATACCACAGCCACAGCAATACCGGATCCAAGCCACATCTGTGACCTGTGACAAAGCTTACAGCAATGCCAGATCCTTAACCCACTGAGTGAGGTCAGGGATCAAATCTGTATCCTCACAGAGACAACATCAGGTCCTTAATCTGCTGAGCCACAACGGGAAATCCAGGATCTACATTTTTAGTGATGAATTATAATCCATTATATATACACAACAGATTTTCTTGATTCATTGTCAGTGGACACTTAGGTTGTTTCTATATCTTGGCTATTGTGAATGATGCTGCAAAAAACATGGGAGTGCAGATACCTCTTCAAGATCCAGATTTCATTTCCTTTGAGTATCTGCCCAGAAGTGGGATTGCTGGATCATATGATAGTTCTATTTTTAAATTTTTGAGTAATCACCTTACTGATTTCCATAATGGCTACAACAATTTATATTCCCACAAACAGTGCGCAAGGGTTTTCTCATGTGGTTTATTTATGAAACTAAATTTCTGTAGTACTCTTAAGAAAATGATTATCAGTGTATTAATTATAAAATACCTGAGTATAGAAAACTAGCAGAAGGTAGAATACTCTCAGTTATGGGAGAAACATAATAATGATTGAAACAAAAAATGACATTTTAAAATTATACTTGACACTATAATTGAGGGAAGAAATCACTGGAGTCTTAGTTAAATCATTTCTACTTCTTTCCTACTAATCTCTGTCATAGTTCTTATGTTTCTGATTGGGATCACTGAGTTGTGCAATTAAAATGATCAAGACATTTATTAATGACTCTAGAAATCTCTTAAATAATCAGGACTAGACAGTGTTTAAGTTGTATTTGACCCAAGGCCACCCTGTATTCTAGATGGAGAAATCATACCATATTCTATTTCTCATCTTAACTATGCTTATCTGAGTTGTCCAACCAACTCTTAGAAATAGGTATATAATTTGCATAAAGTATCAGCCTAGCCCCAACCATACATACCAGAAATATTAAATGTGTACCATATTTTCAGCATTCCAGAGAGTCAAGAGGGCACATAAGACATACAGCATCAACCTCACATCCATAAAACCAAGAAAATGAAATTACTACAGCTGTTCATTATGGGATAATCGCCAGTTCCCTTATTCAGTTTCATACCCAGCCAAAAGTGATATTTCACTTTTGAAATATTGCCCGAAATTTACCCTTATTTAGGGAGAAAGACATGAAGAAATAAAATGGAAGAGAAAGACTTCTCAGTTGGAGCTTCGTCAGGAAGTTGGTCAGTTTATGCCCATTGTCCAGTCCTCAATATGAACTTAAAAACTCACAAGGCTGAATTTTCACATCAGGAAACTTAATTGTCCTGCAGTGTACTTCTTGCAGAATCTTGCAGAAGCCCCGTTTTCTTAGCTTCCTGCTACTGCTATAGGTTCTACCTAAAACTGTGTCCTGGGACACTCAGTGAGAAACAGTATGATCCTGTTCTATTCTCCTCTGAGTCTTACGTATTCTCAGCTTTAATTTCTTGACCTTAGTTAACCTGCACTACTCTGTGGCAGATCAAAAATCCCTTTCCTCCACTCATTCTCCTGCTCCAATAAAAATCGACTTCCTCTAGACAAACATACCAGCCTCTTAGTCCAAGTTAAGATAAAAGATAAAAATAGATAACAAGGTGGAGTGGCACCCGAAAGAGCCTGCCACTTTCAGACAGTGCTGATCTGAGGTGTGCCTACCGAAGCCCTAGAAACAAATACCACCACCAGGTCCCTCTAACCAGAAGAATGACAAAAATGCAAGAGCTTTGCCCTCTCCACAGGGGAATACTTGCCACAAGAAAAGCAGCTGCCCCTGCACTCTGTGATACCCCAAATTTTATCCCAGTATATACCATATTCTGCCAGCTCCATGTAGGATGTTGCCCTCTAGATTTCAACTGGTTGTGCAGTTTCAGGACCTCCATTGTCTCCACACAAGACTTGGTCTCACAGATTCCAGCCCTACAACATGGGCTCTTTCAGTGCGAGGTGACTTGCTCTCTACTTATAAAAATTGCAGTTTGGGATCCCAAACAAACCTGCAAATGAATTTCCCAATCTAATAAAATGATTCTCAACCTGGCTACACAATAGAATCACCTAGGATTCTAGGTGAAAAAACAAAAATGATGCTGGAGCTTCATCCCAAGAAACTCTACCTGTTACTGGTCTGGAGTGAGCCTGGATATCACTGCTAACTAAAAGCACCTGGATGATTCTGGCGGCTTCATAACACTGGTGCAATGTTGTATCCCGCCACTTAACACCAAGGACATCACTCAGTCTAGGCTTGTGATTTCTCTTTGAAGTCAGCTTTAAAAAGTTACAGCTGCAGTCTACACCAGGCCCTTCATCACCAAGGTCCAGTCCCCTGTCTGTCACTCACTAAAGTTGGCAATGCCGGGTGGAGAGTGAAAGATCGATGAAACTCTCAACCCTGCATGTGTGGTTCTCCTCTGTTCCACCAACTAGCTTCTCCATGAGCAGTGTGGCTTTTTTTCACACGGTGGATTCATAGCCCTTTCTTTCCTCCCTAACCTGTCAAGCCACAGCCTCAGCGAGCACTACCTGATCAGTGTAACAACTGTGGCCATCACATCTGGATTCTCATTAATCATGAAAGAGGAATGGGGAGCGAGCAGCAGCTCCCCAGCCCCTGTTAAATTCAGGAGTATGTTGAACTTCTGCTTTTGTAATAGCCACACTGCTTGATATACCTTGTTATGATCTCCTGTACAGAACTGTAAGCACTGTAAAAACTGGAACAGTTTCATAATCCTAACCTGAAAACTCAACATTTGCTCTTTTTCTTTACTGAAGCACAGGCTTGCTTCTTTTCAAGGCATCTAAACATTTGCCTTCTCCTTGTATTCCATTTCTGCTTTTCTTAGACCTCCCACATCATAGCAGCCTGATTGTTCTAAAAATGCTCTGTTCTGCCTGCTTTGTCTTTACTGTTTTCCAGTTCAGTAGCAGCCTAGTTGTTATGTTCCTCCTTACAATCAGAGTGTGAGCTCTTTCCAGCTCTACAGCATAGTTTGAAAGATTAGTTAAATGTACAGTAAGTCCTTTCTTACTCATTTCTGACTTCTTCAGTGTTTTGAAAGTACTAAATGCTAAGACTGCTTATCCACAAGCCCTTTTGAGTAATGGTATGTTTATCTTAGAATTCTGACCCTTACTGGTAACTGCTGCATGTAGGAGAATGAAGCAAGATGTTTCAGTAATCACATGGTACCAGGGACTGTGCTGCCTGCACATGACTCTGGGCAGATGAATCTGGTGCCTCTGTTCTTAAGGACTGAGGTTCAAAGAGAAAAAAAATGGGAGGAAGAACAGGATGAAGCCCAGCTTACGTTGGCACGCTAGCTTACTTGATACCTTTTGAAATACAGGTGCGCTATTTCTGTTCAAAATTAATTATTATTAAGCATACCCTCAGGTGGCTTTAAAAGAGTTTGGGCTCAGAAATGTGAATAGCTATTTGACTCTCTCTTAGGGCACTTCAGAGAATGGTGAAGATAGCGGGGTCAGCGGTATTGAGATCCATTTCTGTGAGCTGTTTTGAAGATTGCTAAGATCTGAGTCCAGCAACATCTATTTCACCTATTTTACTGATGCCTTTATCCTTTTGGCCTAAGATAGTATTTTTCAAAATATCATCCATGGGGAGTTCCCATCAAGGCTCAGTGATAACGAACCTGACTAGTATGCATGAGGATGTGGGTTCGATATCAGTGGGTTGCTCAGTGGGTTAAGGATCCAATGTTGCCATGAACTATGGTGTAGGTCGCACACGTGGCTTGGATCTGGTATTACTGTGGCTGTAGTGTAGGTAGGCAACTGTAGCTCTGATTTGACCTCTAGCCTGGGAACTTTCCATGTGCTACAGATGTGACCCTAAAAAGACAAAAAAAAAAAAAATTTGTCCATGGACCACCTGCTTTAGAATCATCTAGTGGTGTTTGTTTAAAAACAAAAACAGAAAACACATTCCTGAGCCCCAGATTATTAAAGCAAAATCTCTGAATGAAGCCTTTAAGTTATCCTGACCAAAACCATCAGCTGAGACTTTTGAACCATAAAGTCTAGACTGCTGGCTTCAGACTTCACCAGTATTAAGCTTCAAACACTCCCAAGAAGCACTAGCACTATGAGCAGGTATTAGTTATTTTTCTTAAAGAATCTGAGATCAGATTATGATAAAGTAATCGAAAAGAACCCAAGGACACAACACCCAAGGAAGAGGAATAGAGTATCACCTACAGGGAGAGAATGGCCAGAGAGCCAAAGAAAACCTTCTTTACTTCGTTTTTGCCCTAGGTTGTTCTTTCTTTATCACAGTTGAGTTCAAACCAACATGCATATATTGAGCCCCTACCATGTGCCAGACACTAGGGATAAAAAGAAATAGAACAGTCTCTCTGGCCTAGGGGAGCTTATGGTTTACTAGAGGAAGCAGGCTTTTAAATAGACAATTTAAATAAATGTGGTAAGCCAAAGATAGAGATTTGCACGAGAAATTTTGGGGGCGAGGGGACTGAGAAGTGGGCCCCTAGTGGAAACTTAGCTCCTAGGCAAGAGTAGGAAAATAAGTAGAAATTAGACAGTTGTGGGGTTGAGGGAGTGGGGTGGGGTTTGGGTGAGTGATTGGCAGAGAAACTAACGGGGGGCAGGAGCTAGTGGGAAATGGAACTTGTTGCCAACAGAGGGTACACAGCCAAAGGCTCTGAGTCCTAAAGTGATCCCATCTATTGGGAATTGATTACAGTCCAGGACTGCTTCATCATAAAGGACAAGGAGTGGAGAAAGATAATCAGTGAACCTGAACAGGCAGACATGGGCCAAGTCAGAGACATATGTATATGCCTTGATAATTTTTCAAAGTTCTGCTTTGCTAGGCATCTAGAAGGCTTCTTGGAGCATTCCTTCCAGAAGTTTATTGCTTCCAAGGAATAAACTTGGTCTCAAACTGTTAATTGCATTTGCTCCCAAAACATGTTAGAACCAGTTTATGGGCCCTCCCTGGAACATTGTGCATGTAATTGCATTAACTAGTACATTGACAACAGTATTTTTAAAAATGTTTAAAATGTAGACTTGAGAATGTTTTGACTATCATTGGAAGGATACATGAAAGATAAGAATATTAATGATCTCTGGAGAGGGAAATCGAGAACTGAGGTAGGAAGAATTTACATCTCGCTGTATACCCTTTTATATTGTTTGAATTATTTACCATATATATTTATTGCCTATTCAAACAAGTTTAAAAGAGAACTAAAGAGGGAGTTCCCTAGTTGCTTTAGTTCCCTAGAACTAAAGAGGGAGGCTCAGCAGGTTAAGGATCCAACATTTGTCCCTGCAGCGACTTGGGTTGCTGCTTTGGCATGTGTTCGATCCCTGCCCTAGCCCAGAACTTCCACATGCCATGAGTGTGACCAAAAAAATAGTAATAAAAAAGAACTAAAAATACACATTTATCCCAGAGTATAAATATATTGTCTGTCAACATATAAAAGTGATTTAATTAAAAACCAAATTAATGATTTGTGGACACAACAGTGAAAACAATAATGTCATTAGTTTTGTCTTTCACAGCCTGAGAAAAAAATGAGATTAAAGAAACATCAATTTTGTGTATCCTTTTAAAATTTGTCCTTCTTTTTTCAGTTCGCAGCTCATCTTGTGAAGATGAAATATCCAAGAATCTGTATTCTAGATGGTGGCATTAATAAGATCAAGCCAACAGGCCTCCTCACTGTCCCATCTCCTCAGATATGAAAGACAAGAGTGTGGCTGACAAAAGGACAAAGTGGTATCACCCCGGCAGCACAGCTCTTCATAGCCTTGCCACTCTAAGACAAAACTATACTTCCAGGTTGTTGCATTTCCATGAAGTTTTGTCATGAGACCTTTTTTTTTTAATCTTATGACCCAAATGTTCAGCTATCTAGGCAACAAACTTGACAGTACATGTATTGCTGAAAGAATTTTCTTAACAGTGAAATCCGATCATGTATTTTTACCACACCAACAGAAAGCCAGAAGAATTCAGCTGACGAGGCAGATTTAGCATTATCAAGAAATCTCAGTTGCACTGAAAAAGCTGTTTTCCATTGCACTGGACAGGCAGTCTCAACAAAGGTATTCTTTACAAATATATACTGAATGCGGGCTGAAATCACCCTTCCATGATAATGAAGAGTGAAAAGCTATTCACATTACCTCTAAGTAAATGCTACATTTGGTAACTCATTTTTGACTCTGGGGTGTGTGTGTGTGTGTGTGTGTGTGTGTGTGTGTAGAGGGAGAAGAATTCAGCTCATTGAAGAAAGTAATAATAGTTTACCTCCACAAAAATGAAGGAAACCATTCATATTATAAAGAATATTTATTCATCTCCTATATCCAAGAAACCCAGAATAAGAGTGACTTCTACTAGATCTTTGTGTCTTTCTCACATAAATGTCTGCATAGTCAATATGGAGCTAGTATATTGGTTTCATAATCATTGAGAATCAGGTGTCTTTTCTCATTGCTTTACCACCCTCAACACCTGGTTTCTATCTCATCAATCAAGATGACCACTCACCTCCTACCATAACATCTCCATTTTAGAAGGAAGGGGATGAAGGAGGAGAGGGGGGAGAAGAGAGAAGGAGAAAATAGAGAGGAAGGAAGGAGAAAAGAAGGAGAGAAGGGAGGGCATGCTCCTTCTCTTTAAGAGCACAAACCATAAGGTACACATATTGCTTATGCTACATACGATTGACCAGAACTCGAAATATGGCCACAAGTAGCTATCAGGGAAATTTGGAGTAGAGTTTTGACCAGGCAGCCATTTACCCAGTAAAAAATGTTATTACTGTGTGGGAAGAGGAGAACACACTGAAGGACAGCTGGCAGCCTCTGTCACATTATGCTAAACATTAAGTATTGGAATTCCCTGGTGGCCTAGTAGTTAAGGACTGGGTGTTGTCACTGATGTGGACTGAGTTACTGCTGTGGCTCAGGTTTAGTCCCTGGCCCCAGAACTTCTGTATGCCTCAGGCACAGCCAAAAATAATAATAATTTAAAACAAATTTTAAGTGTCTCATTGAATCTAAGACATATTACAGTCTTAGGTACCAGGAAGAAAAAAATGCAGTGAAATAAATTTTGACATACTGTCAATTATATGATTAATTTCCATTTCAGAAATGTGAAAAACATGCATTTTAGAATTATTAAGATACAGTATATCTTTTTGACTATCTTCAGTTTTGTTTTAACTAAAACATATTATTTCATCTTTAACCTATATTCCTTTTCAGTGATAGGGCTATCTATGTAGAACATTTCAATGACAGCCTCAATTTAACTTTCTGGACTATGGTTTTATTATTGCTGGTTTTGGAGGGGGTTGGGGGCATCTTTTTATTGAGATATAATTTACATACCATAAAATTCACCTCTTTAAAATGTGCAGTTCATGCTTTTTAGTAGATTCACAAAATTGTGCAATCATTCCTACTATCTAACTTCCAAACATTTTCAAAGCCCAAATAAGAAATCCTGTACCTATTATCAGTCATTCCTCATTGATTCTTCCCAAGGTCTTTAATTTCTGAATACGGAGTGACATCAATATCCAACTTCATTCTCGAATGTGGATATCAAGTTGTCCCAGCAGTCATGTTATTTTGTTTGTTTTGTTCAATTAAATTATATTCAGTCATTCACCAAATACATTTTGGATACCTATGGTGTATAAGACACTGACATACTCAATGGTCATATTATTCTGTGATCTTTACGTAATATGCAAAGAAAAATGCAAGAATTAATGAGAAAAGAAAATTTACCATGATTGCTCTAGCATCATTTTTGGACTATCAACACCCAGGTAAGGAAAATGAGTACTCCCATCCTTTCCTTCAATCTTTGATGAGTTATTCGACCTCACAATCATAGTGCAGCACTGATGATCATTTGGAAGGAATGGTTCTGAGTCTTAACTTTGCCTTACTGAGAAAGCTGGGGGGGGGGGATGGCAAAGATTTAAACTGGATGGGGAGGAAGGTAGTGAGAGAGGTTAAAGACCTGAGTGTTGTGAGGAGAGCTGGTGCGAAGACTGTAGTAGGCAGCCTCCATCACAATTTTGCATTTGGTCTTTCTTAAAACTTGATACTTTTAGGTTTATTTTGAAGAAAAAATGGAAGATTTTTAAGCATTTAAATTATGAATAATATTTACTCTTATCATTAGTAAAACAAGAAAGAGCAGACCATCACTGCCATGTTTACAATTCAGGGCATGTTATTTGATGACAGATGGTTTCGGTAATGTTGACCTCAACAACTACTGGTTGAATTAAACCTATATAACCCATTATTTGTAGAGATCCTTTGTGATGTATTATTGACTGCTACACAGTCACTGTCAGCACTGTTTCACTAGCAATCTCTTCCTTCTTCCTCTAATTCCCTCACTACCTCTGTATCAGACACACACACACACACACACACACACACATTTGTAAATGCTGCATAATCCAGCACTAGTGGCACATCCTCCAGTCTCCTCTGACTTCCCTGTATTCTCTGAGACTGTATTAAGAACCTCAAATCTGTCAAAGCATTCCATTCATACTTCTAACAATAGACATTACACCATTTTGCAATCATCTGTTCACATTTGGAACCCTTGTTTAAAATATGAGCTCCTCTGAAGTCAGAGGCCATCATTTAAACCTCCTGTTATCTTTAGCAACCCAGTACACTGGAGATGCTTGATAAATGTAAAATTAAATTGAATTCCTAGCTTAAGAATTTTAGAATCTATATGAATAGAAAAAATTGAAATAATCCAGGTAATTTTTTTCAAGTGTCAAACTTATCTGGTACTTGATGATATATAAACAAATTGAGGAGTTCCCGTTGTAGCTCAGTTAAGAACCTGACATAGTGTCCATGAGGATGTGGGTTCCATCCCTGGCCTTGCTCAGTGGATTAAGGATTTGGCATTGCCACAAGCTGCAGTGTAGGTCACAGATGCAGCTTGGATCTGGCATGGCTATGGTGTAGCCACACTTCGACCTCTAGCCCAGGAACTTCCATATGTCACAGATGTAGCCCTTAAAAAGAAAAAAAAGACGGGGGGAATACATAGGTTGAAATATCAGTTCATTGAGTGAAGAAAGGATCACTAATAGTCTTCTACCCAGCTCTAAAATTCTTTAATCCTAGAAACTGAAACAGATAACTTCCAACAACAGAATAAGCTAAGCTAGTTTATTCCCTTTCCAAAACATAGAAATGTTAAATTTGAAAATATTAAAAATATCTAATAAGATAGCTTGAAAGAAATAAATTCCTTGATATCAGCTATGAAGAGGAACTGAAACACTGTTAGTTCTGTGAGATATCAGATATCAACATAGGCCCTAGGAACTGTGGTTTTAACATGTGCTTAGTGATAGAAGCCTTTTGTTTTCTGGTGGGGAGTTGGTATTAAGGCTACTTTACCAAGTGACAATTTCAAAGAACTCTTCGCTCCATGAAATTACTAGAAATAACTTCGTACCAAATCAGGGGAGATGGTTATGGCCTTGTATTTTGAATGAAGAAAGACAAGTCTTCTGTGATGGACAGATGGAGGCCAGCCTTCAATGGAAAGGTTGGAGAAAGTCTCCAAATTAGAACAGACTGTAGGGCATGTGCTCATCTGATTATTTAAAAATGAGAACAATGAATTATATCAAACTTTGGGAAAGCGTAGTTGATGCCAGGTACTTACTTCTTTGATTCCTCTGTTTCCTCCTCCAAATAGTTGCCAAAAGATACCGCTTTAGAGATTAATATCAAAAGTGTGGCACCGCCTTTCAAAAGGGTCTTATGAGGTAGTCTCATCTGGTAAAATCCACTATTTGTAGAGAAGACTGCTGCCTTGCCTGCCATAGCATTGTGGATGTTTTAATCTATCTATGCCTCATTTGTATACCTGCTGGCTCTTAATATGCCTGTTGTTAACCAAATAATGCATTTTTCTTCATAAGCCAAAAGTGGAAGCAAAACATATTATGATAGATTTTTTTCTATTTGGGTGTTCAGTTAGTATGTACTATTTCTAATAATATTAGATAAAACTAGACAGTTTTATCTCACCCCAGTTTTATCTCATTTAATATTAGATATAGTTCACATTATAAATAAGCTATTTTAAAAGTTAGCTCATTTTTTTTTAAAGTTGCATGTGTTTATATCTTTTTTGGGTAATTTTTTTGTTAATGTTTTATGATGGATGCTTGTCACATGAAGACTAAACTTGGATCTTTGGCATATTCCATATTCTGTAGATAGATTGTGGTATTTGTAGCTCATACTAGCGACTTTCAGGCCTAATGCCTCCACTTGGATTAACATTCTTTGATATCCTTTCTCATCTCTTTTAGAGACTCACTTCAGTTTGCATTGTCTTTGGCGTTTCAATAATACTGTTCTGTTCTAATGCTCATGATGACCAATAAACAGTGCATGGGTGGGTGCTAAGTCACAGTATTCCCAACATTCCTTAATATTATATATTACTCCTCCAGGTGGTGAAGATGTTAACACTGTCCTGTCTTGGCTTAAGACTAATCTTGATGCTATGGCAAATTCATGTAAAGCATTAGATCAGATTCTAAGTATTGCTTCCTGCCATTCTAAAAGATTCAACTTTTGGGACTATTATTGCCTTTATATTTATCTATGACTTTTCAAAAAAACATTACATGGCTTACCATTCTTTTTGAAAACTTATAGTGGGATCACTCTTCAAAAGTATTAAAAACTGAGACAGTGAGACAATCCTGGGAGTTCCCGTTGTGGCCCAGCAGTTAAAATCCAACTAGTATCCATGAGGATCCAAATAGGATCCCTGGGCTCATTCAGTGGGTTAAGGATCTGGTGATGCTGTGAGCTGTGGTGTAGGCCAACAGCTACAGCTCAGATTTAACCCCCTAGCCTGGGAACTTTCATATGCCGCAGGTGCACCCCTAAAAAGCAAAAATAAAAATAAATAAAAACTGAGCCAATCCATGCATTAGTTTTCTCATTAAACCTAGAAACTTTTTTATCATTATTAATTTTTTCTCTACCTTTAGGGTAGAATCATTTAGTATTTTAGGGCTTATAGCATGCTGGAACTAGCTCCTAGTGGCTTGGAACAGCTGAATGTGCCCATTTCTTCCCAATTCCACATTCAGTGATCTCACACTGGCAGCTTAAAATTGGCCACAGGAGTATTTACACTGTAGAAATAGACAAACATTATAAATCATAGCTTTTTTTAATTCTTTTTTTTTGAAAGCCAATCAAGAGTATTTTCCGTAGAACTACTGATTTTAACCATCCAATGGTCATTATATTATCTATGGATTATAAATCATGACGGTAAAAGGAATTTAAAGATCATCCAATGAAAATATGATTTTCCAAACAATAAGAACAGTGAGATGATTTTGCAAAAATCACAGAGCTAGTAAGAGACAAATCCACAATTACAATTATGCTTTCCTAATTCTTAACACATTTCTCTGTCCACCACATACAGATAGAGAAAGTAAAGGACACCACTTTAAACCCATTACACATTTACTACAAATTTAGGTCAGGCCCTTTGTTATATGATGCATAGTCTATAAAAATGAAACACAGAAAAATGTTTATTAAATTCCCTGTTGACTCTATGGTGTAGAAGTGCCACTTAAGATCAGCTCCTAGCAGATGCCACTCTCATCATCCTTCCATATTCTCCCATTCAAAAATAAAGATTTCTAAAAAAGAATGCAGTTAAGTATCCGGTCTAAGGGGAGAACCACTGTTCTCAGGAACTCTTGCTATATATTGTTTCCTCTTCATCTCCAAGACAGCATATCCACTAAACACATTTCTGGTAGAGAACCACCTTGTCTCTGATCAGAGTCAAGTCCTTGATATATGGTCAAAGTTGGCGTTTAACCTTTTGCCTTTTGTGTCTTAGCCAGGGACCAGGGTCAAAGATTGGAAAAGTCCTGTATCAATCTCCCAGTCACGTATGGAAGGCCAATGAGGGGAACTAACAACGGAGAGAGGGGCTTAGTTAGCTTGTTTCTCGGCCTATTAATCATAAAAGAGAAGAAATAGAGGTCATGAAGGTCATTTGCTAACAAAAAAATATATTTTTATGCCCTGAGATAAACAATCCTGATAATTTATTACTTGTCAGATATGATATTTTTTCTAAAATTATCTTTTAAGGTCATTAATAATCCTATGTACTATGCACGTATCACCAGGACTCCATATAGGGTCATTAAGGACTTAAAAGGCGCGTGAGGAGTATGACTACTGCATGGAGGCCAAATTATACAGAAGGTAATTTGCATACTGATGTGCAACCAAGAAAGAGGATCTTTTTTTTGAATGGGTAATGAAGATTAAAATTAATCTCTGTACTCACATTATCATGAGTTATGTATGGCAGTATAAGATGATAGGATAAAACATCGAATGCAGTGCTCAGTGTGACCATTTTAAGTCCTTATTCTGAGCCTGATTCTTGTTTATCCTGTTTATAAAGGAGATTCTGTCCCAGAAGTGTTGTCAACCCTGTCGTCCACCTGCCCTAGTGTGACTGTGCTCTGCAGAGGTCTTCCTCAGATTTGCCTTGCCATGAAGGCCTACCTTGAGCAACTGCTGGAGACAGCCAGAATTCATTTCAGGGATTTATTCATTTACCTCCTATGTAGGAAAAAAAAGAAGTTACCACAAAATATTGATTCAGAGCTAGGAGTTTAGTTGGAGTTATGTACTTTACTGAATTAATCTGATGGAGGCTGATTGTTGTTACAAAGTTTTTTTTAACCCTACTTTGGAGCTACTATAATCCAATGACTATATAATCCTCCTGAATTGTGGTTTGTCTATGTTTAGTTTATAACAAGAATTTTTTTTTTGTATCAACATGGCTTGTTGGTATCAGGCAATCATCTTGATTTGTACCACCATTTGGTACCTAAAAAGAGGCATAATATGAGTGTTTTCCTGATAAGAAGGTAAGTTTTTAAAATAACCCTCCCACTTTTTACATTAAATTAACTGATATGAATCCTAGGGGGATTAAATCTAACAGCGTCCTAAGTAATAGAGAAGAACTAGTTCAGACTTCAGAAATAGATATACCTATAGATATTTATCTGACTGCTGGCTAACTAATACTTTACAAAACCTATTGTACATGAAATATGCTAACTTGGCATTTAAGTATATTTCCCAAATTATGTTTACTTGTAAGTCACATATTTTTAAAAGCTTGTATGTATAAGTGAATGAGATTATTTAAAGGAGATAATTTTAATATGTAATTTACACATTAACCTGCTAATTTTAATATGAATTCTGGAAATGTCATTTTAACATGAATCTTATGCATCAGTATAACACCTATTTAAAATTTCAGTGGTGGTTTGTATAACTTACATAAAGCAAGATGTTACATACTCACACAAAAACTATCCCACAGATGACAATAGCTCAACAGCTCAATATTAAGTGCCTTATAAATAATTAATGTATGACATTCTGAAATGAATTTCAAACTGCCCCTTTGGATTAAGTGAAGAAATATAAAAGTTCATATTTTAGTTCATTATTGTCAGCTAAATTAATTCTAATAAATCAAAAATATATAAATTAATGAGGAAATTAATTATTGCCATTATTTAGCCCTTTTAATTAGCTTGTCCTACCTAGCACATTAATTGAGCCTTTTAAAAATGTGCTAGCTATTTATTGTAGAGCCTGATTGAAATTTTATGAACATATTATTGGGTATTTACTTTATTACTTGCCAGCTAGAACAAAAACACAATTTTTAGGAACTGCACAAACTGCCCAATTAAATATCTTACACAAATTCAGTGTGTAAAAACAGCCAAAGTGTCCCAATGGCAACTCCAGAGTCTGTCATTTCCAACACAGACCCTCTACCTGGCAAATCTTGGCTTCAGGTGATGTTTTTGTTGCTCATTAGAGCACATGAGTGATTCAGCTGTCTCAAGGGCAGGGAAACCTTAACTTCTCCATGACGCCTTGCCCCTCAAATGGCATGTGTATTTTTGTTTACCCAGATCTTGGAAGGAAGGAATGAGGAAGAACTGTGAGCTGGGTTTCAGGTTGGCTAACAGTTGTTTGGTGTTCGTAGTGGAGAGGGGTGAACTTTCTCAAGGATCTTCCATTTCACAACACTAAGTACCCTTAAGCCCCCCGGAACGATGATAAATCTCATGTCTTACAGCACTATTTAGGAGGCCCAACCTCCACCCACCCTGGCTATCCTCAGAGCGTGGCCTCCCGATCTCCACTGGCAGAATTTAACCTCCAGACACCTTGATAAGAAGAAATATGTCTCAACACTATTGCATGAAGAGTAAATTGTCAAAAGACCATCCTGAGAAAAACATGTTTCAGAAAGAGAAGAGAGAGAGAGTTTTTCCTCTTCCTTAAGAACACAATTAGAGGGCACCTATGGGAGGAGGAGACCAAGGGTCAGAAAACATGGAATCTTCTGGCCTCTCCACTGATGATCTCAGGGTGCCCCTGTGCAATTCACTGAGACTCTCTATGGCTCTAATTCCTCATATGTAAAACAGAGATCACAGCACTGATCCAGCCAGGCGCCCTGGCTTACGTTGAAGCTCATGGAAAAGCATTTTGTGAAAGGAAAAAATATTATTCAAATGTAATGTATTTACAAGTTTTATGAAAGTCCTAACTGATCTGTAAAACTATCCAGCCAAAGTGTTTATCTGCCGTGTTGTTTTTAAATCAGAAATTTTGACACAAAAAAATAATTACTCTGACAATCTATATACATGGTCCTAGTATACTGTATACACAAAAGAGAAGACTTTATGAGCAGTGGTAATAGTATACTATATACATACAAGAGAAGACTTTATGAGCACTGGTAAGATTGTACACCTCACACTAACTACTGTTTACTTAAAAAGCAACAATTTCTGCTAAACTGATTAAGTTTTATCCAAGATCCTTTCAGATTTCTCTTTGTTTTCTATTCTACCCTTCCCCTCACCCAGTTTTGCCAACTTAAAATACCCTCTTTTAAGAATAATCTAAATTCTCTCTTGATAAAATCTGGCAGTTTCAGCTTTGCCAATAGCCATTCATTCCTAGATGGCAAGAGATTAACTTTATTTCAAATCCACTCTTTGCTTCAGTTTTATCTCCCTCTTCCCTTGCAGCTCTCTCCTGGACTTCAAAGCAGCTTTGTGGTTTGCCTTGCAGAAAATCAATGGTTGGGAGATGAAAAGCAGCTCTTGTTTATCTCCTCCTGCTGAAGGTCATTCTACTCAGTAGCATCCATGTGAGATCCACAGCCATTTTGTCTTGCAGAGGAAAGAAGTAAATTGAATACATACCCCAAAACCATTTTAAGGAGAGAGTGGTGCCCATTTTAAATGGATAGGATTACATCTAAACAGAACATATTAAGAAGAACAAGTAGACTATTGGAATACTGGTGTTGGGAGTATAAATTTAGGCTGTTACTGAATATGACTCTGATTTTTTTTTTTTTTTTTTTTTTTGTCACACTCAGGGCATGCAAGAAGTTCCCAGGCCAGGGATCCAACCTGAGCCACAGCAGTGGTAAGGCCAGATACTTAACTCACTGCACCACCAGGGAACTCCTGACCCTGTTTTGTTTGATTGTTTGTCTGTTTTAAGTTATGTCTGGACTTAGTGATAGGGTATAAAACTACATAGTTTATCACATTCTGTAGTAGGCACCTGGGAAGTTATTTGAATTTAGTGGGCTTTAAGGATTATGACTAAGAGAATTAATAAATGAGTGTGGGTGTCTATTTCCATATAAATAAGTAAAATCATTGTTTTCCTACTACAGATATGGCCAGAGTTGTTGGCCTTCCTTACCTAGGTTGTGTATAAATGCCTTTTCAAATAATGATGACACACTCTAGCCCAGCCCTATCACATACTTTGCTTAGTTAGCCCTCTATATTCTTTATATTCCAAGACTATTTCTTAAACCAGTATTAGAAAAGAAACCTAAGAAGCACATACATTTCCTAATGCCCTCAAATCCTTTTTTGTTTTATTTTATTTATTTATTTATTTATTTATTTATTTATTTGCTTTTTAGGGCATATGGAGGTTCCCAGGCTAGGGGTGGAATCAGAGTTACAGCTGCCGGCATACACCACAGCCACAGCAATGCGGGATCTGAGCTGCGTCTGTGACATATGCCACAGCTCACCGCAACACCAGATCCTTAACACACTGAGCAAGGCCAGGGATCAAACCCGCAACCTCATGGTTCCTAATTGGATTTGTTTCCACTGTGCCACAACGGGAACTCCCAATGCCCTCAAATCTAAAGTGTGCTTTCCTGGGTCCCTTAGCATATGCCTGTGCTCTTATGATAATACCTTGTTATATTTCTGTGATGTAACTACGCGTTATGTCAGATAGTAAAGTTTTAGTAGTGTTTTATGTATTAAAGCCATAAAGACCTAAAAAGTTCTGCCAGTCACCCTCCTCTCCGTCAAGCTACCAAATGAAATGTATGTACTAGGGATAACACTGTGTGCAAAACCAAGTACTATAGCTGGGCCAGTGACCATCACTCCCTAATACAGAGCTTTTATAAAGTTGAGTTAAAGCCCATATCTTAGACTCAAGGCCAGTGAAATATCTTTTGTGCTTCAAGGCAGAATCTAAATCTTGGAATCTTATTTTCTAGTTTATGTATGGAAACCCAAAAACACCCTTGCAGACACGCCCAGTATAGTGTTTCACCAAATACCTGGGTGCCCTGTGGCTCAATCAAGTTGACACGTAAAATTAACCATTACACCTGCGCATCAGTAAGTGTGGTCCCCTAAAATGTTCTAGAGCCAGACCAATCAGGTTAACATTCCCTTCTTTTGTGGGGAGGAACAGGAAAGAGGAAAAGACAACACATGATTAGGGTTCCTCTTCCTTACATCTGTGTATGACTCCTCTTCCTAGATTTCTTTGAGGGCAAAATAAGTAGCATTTTCATTTTGCTATTTCTATAGAAACCAGGACATTGTCAGCACAGAAGTGGTCTTCAAGGAGTATTTATTGAATGAATGAAGAGAATCACTGTTTACAACCTAAAAGCCTCAGTCAACAATGATTAAGTACCAGGTATGTGCCTGCATCCTGGGATGTGCAGCAGGTAATACTAAAGAGGTAATTAACTAGCCAAGACAGAAAGAGTGTTAAGGCTTGCAGTGGGCATGATGAAGGCCAGAAGAAGGAAATAGGGCCCTTTCTTTTAGTAACTTACCCCAAGCCGAAGACCATCGAGAGGGCTGTGAGTGTGAAATAGCCATTAGCCGGGTGCTGTGGAATTCAGCGCTGATCTTTGGGGAAACAGCAACTGTTTGCTAGCGTTATTTGGCAGGTGCCCAGAGAGCCATTGGGGATTTGCCTGCTGGAAGACAGACACGGCAGTGGCCAGCTACTGCTGCTCTGCACTGCACCTTTATGGAAAATCTACCCTAAGACTGTGAGGAGCTGTGCAGTTCTGCCTTGATTAGCTTTCCCACTGGCGAGTTGCCAACATATTCTCTTGCCTTTGTCATTAACGTGCATCCATTTCCTAAAAGCACAGTGACTTAATTCTGCTGCAGGTGGTGATAGCATGCCTTCCTGGGCGCCTCAGCAGAGGAATTTTACCTTGATGCACAGATTAGCACATGATTCTCATGCCTCTGAGCACATAAGTGCCATGATAAATCTTTCCTCTGCTGCTTAATTATTGATATTAGTAGTAAGTATTCTGACTGTCTGAGGATTCATGTGTTCGGGTACGTGGGAAGAAATTTTAATTCACAACATTGTTGTTCCCTTTCTATTTCTGCTCTAGAAGCAATCTAATTGCTTTATCTAAACACACACACACAAATTAATCCCTTGGAACAAGTTTTTTATTGGGACTTTTAAATTTAAAAAATTACCTTAAATATGTCTCTTCTTACAAACTCATACTAAATAAATTGGAGGTAAAATTTAGCAAGTTAATTGTTTATTTTTATTACTGCTCTATACTCTCTCTTTAAGGAAAAGCAGTGGCAGATCATACGGAAATTTCTTCCCTAAGAATACCTTGATATGTTTAAGTGTGTTTGTGTTGGCTGGAAGAGGAGTGACCGTTCGTTTTGCACTGACAGGTGCTCTAATGCAGCGTGCAGAAGGGCATGAGCCACTGCAGCAGTGTGTGCGTGAGAATCATTAGCTGGGAACCTGACTTTTCCTTTCCTGGCTGTGTGACCTGGGACTTTTAATTTGACCTTGCTGAGCTTCAGTTTCTGCATCTGTAAAACAAGCTTAATAGCCACGTGTGTTTCACAGGGCTATGGTGAAGTTAGATATGATAATGTATGTAAAGCGCTTATCAAAGTGCCTGGCACAAAGGAAAGACTCAATACACGGGGTAACTAATATTAATATAAGATACCACATACCCATGCTGGTGTATGCTTCTCCTAAATCCTCATGCTATTGAAATGTAAGCAATGTTGAAATCAAGCAAGCAAGATGCACTTCTTGGCTAATAAAAGTAGCTTCCTTTATGCATGGTGGCTGCTGGCCCAGGAGGGGCTAGAAATACAAAGAAAAGGGAGTAGCTGCCAGCAATACCTAGGAGTTTTACTCTGATGGGTAAAAGAGGAGGGCAGTGCCAGCAGAGGGAAAAGAATGTCCAGTGCTAGGAGATGAGGGGAGCAGTGGAGAATGTGCAAGGGGGCAAACTGTCTGCCCTGAATACTACACGACGCCTTGTCTTTTGTGTAAAGACACAGATGGTGGCCCTTCAGCACTGTGTGCACAGGGAACCCCAGAGTTCTGGAGTTCTGAATTGGGGTGGGTGTGGGGGGTGGATGAGGACACAAGCTCAATTTGCGCACATCCCTCTGGGAGAGGGTCTTGGGATGGGGAGAGGGACTAAATCATGGAGTAAGACTCAGAGCAGAGGCCACTGATGAATTCTGAATGGCAGCATGATCTATCAGTTGTAAATGTTAGACAAGTCACTCTCATATAACAGCGCAGAGGGTTGATGGGAGGAAAGACCTGGGGGAAGAGAGTCTAGTGAGGCTTCGGTTCACGTTGGGGGGTGGGATGCAGGGATGGACAGCTGTCGGTCTGAACAGGAGGAGGAGTAATGTACCTGGAAATGGAAGAATAGAGATAGAAAAGAGTAAGGATATAGCATCAAGAGGACTTGGCAATTCTTTATTAAATGTCTCTGTGTGTGGTTGAGGGGGCAGAAAGGAAGACAGGGAAACCCAGGCTGGCTCCCTGATTTTAAGCTTCATCAAGAAGCAGTGCTGATGGCAGTAAGGGGTGGTAGGAGGAGAAGCCTGGGTTCAGTTCTGACTTGAGCTGCTCTTGAACACCCAGATAGAGCTGCTGGGAAGGAAGCTAGATAAATGAGCCAAGGGCTTGGGCAGTAATCTGGGCTGGAGAGACAGGTTTGGGAGCTTCAGTACGTTGGCGTTGGCGGTGGTTGGAGCTATGGATGTGGATGAAACTGGCTGGGGAAGATATTAGTGAGACAAGAAAGCTGAGGGTGGGAGCCTGAACAATACCTAATAAAGGATGGGCAGAGACAGAGGGGAAAGGGCTGGATGGGCTGGAGAAACAGATCAGTATAACAAGGGTGTGGAGTGTAGTTGAAGAAACGAATGGTTAGGAATGTCACATGCTGGTGAAAGGTAAGTAATATAAGGAATTTTAAAATGGTGACTGTCAATTTACAGTCATCTCCTCCTAGAGCCCATCCCTGACCATTCCCTCTGACGTCTCCTTCCCATTCTCTTTCAAACACTTAACCCAGTTTCTAATTTTATCTCTATTTCCAAGTTAATCTGTTTAAAATCTGTCCCCCCTACAAGACTGCAAGCTGAAGTGAGCAGGGCCTTCCAGTCTTGCTCACACCATACCCTCAATGCTTAGCTCTGTGTCTGGCACACAGCAGGTGCTCAATAAATGTCTAGTGACTTGGCTGAGAGTAGTTTCAGCGGCACGGAACTTGGTTCCGGGGGGGGGGGGGTTTGAGGAGTAAACTGGAAGTGAGAAAATGGAGAAAGAGTGAGAAAGATGGCAATTCCTAGATACTTGATTGTGAAGGAAAAAAGAGAGAGGGCAGAAGCAAGAGGGTCAAAGAGGAACTTTTTATTTTGTGTTCATTTTTAGACCAGAAGAGTCTTGAATCTGTTTACATGATGAAAGAATGGAGCTCATGGAGTAGAAGCAGCTAGACACATAGTGAGAGGAAGGTGGGGAAGCAGAGCTGGTAGACAGACCGGATTGGCAGAGGCAGGAGATGGGATGGTTCTGCTGTGAGCAGCCTAGAGGAGGGCCCTGTGAGAGCCAGAGAAGATGGTGTAAATCTGGAGGAATGCAGCTTCGAGAGAAAGAAGTTGGAAGAATTCATACCTAAGAGCTTCCAATTTCTCTGTAAAGTAAGAAAGGGGAAACTATGGCCTGAAGGACATAATGAAGATTTGAAGTATGTGCTTAGGGGAAGGAGGCAGCTAGGAGATAGGCTTTGTGAGGATGGGGACATGCTCCGTCTTTTTACACCTGGATCCCCAGCATCTAGAATGGTGCTTAGCATATGAATATGGATTGGATGAATGAATGAATTCTGTTTAGGTTATCAATTGCTGCATCACAACCTCTCTTCACCTGCAAGTGGAAGGAATAAAACATCGTGGCTCACAACAGCATTTTATTTATCACAGTTCTGTGAATTAACCAGGCAGTTCTTCAGCCTCACGTGGCAATAGCTGGAGTGCTAGAGGTTGCTGGCTGGCAGCTCCACTGAGGCAGTTTGCTGGGGTCCTTGGTCCCCTCCACGTAGACCTCTGCCTGTGGCTGCTTGTCCTCCTTAGAGTGGAGGCTAGCTTCCAAAAAGGAGTGTTCCAAGTGGCAGATGCCTTCCAGCAGCCACCTTGACTATGAGGTCAGAGACCCATGTGGATGGCAGAGCAGAGACTTGCAAGGATGAAGCCTCCCAAACCCAAACTGCCTACTTCTGAACATCTTTTTTGTGTGTGTGAAATAGATATAAATATCCATATTGTTAAACTACTGTTTTGTTTTTCAGTTATAACACAGGCAAACCTAATTCTAACTAGAACAGCCAATGAACAAGCAGAACTCGCACCTTAACCATAGTCAAGAAAAGTAGAGTGGCTGAGTAATTTCTATCAAACAGTCCCTTTTTATTTTTTTATTTTTATTTTTTAGCTGCACCCAGGCCAAGGATCAAACCCACACCATAGTAGTGCCCTGAGCCGCTGCAGTGACAACACCAGGTCCTTAACCCACTGGACCACCAGGAAACTCCAAACGGTCCCTTTTTATTATGAATATTTTCTAACACCTGTTTTATTCCCCTGTAATGACAGAGTATTGCCTACTAGCATTAATAATTAAACATACACACATGGCCTTAACCATAGAAAAAGGATCAATAAAAGGAAAGTAACTCGTAACAGAATAACATATATTTCATCACAAATACTAAAGCAGGATCATCCTAGGAGACATAAAGAAAGCTTGTTTGGTGCTTGTACCTGCATAAAATTCACAGCTCAGACTTAATGGAGGTAAGAATAATTATTCATGTAGACCTTAGGTAGGACACTCAAAAAGTGTGTGGGGTGGAGAGCTATGGACTGTCCCACACATTACAGGATATCTGGCATTTCTTCCAATTGTCACAACCAAAACTTCCCCACAAACTTCTAAAACAGGGGCGGCAGCCACTCGTGTTTGAGAACCTCTGGTCTCAGTGGGTTGGGATCACCTGGGCTCCCTCTTTCCCTCAGAAAGCCCAGGGCCCAGTGCTTTCACCTGTGCTTATCGCCTTCCTAAAGCAGATACCAGCCTGCCTGTCACAGAAGGCTCTTACTCTCCTCTCTTCCTGCTCTCATCTCCAGAGCCACTCTCGTGAAGGCTCTCCTGGTTCAGGAATACCAGATCAGCAAAAAAAAAACCCATAGAATTCCTCAGTTAAAGTTGAACTTCAGACAAACGATGAATTTTTTTTTAGTATAAGTATGTCCTGAATATTGCATGAGTCATGCTTATACTAAATAATTATTTGTTGTTTACACGAAATAGAATTTATCTGGGCACCCTGTATTTTATCAGACAAACTTGCTCCCCTCAGTGTCTTGGGCAAATCTGTTCTAAAAGCCATGGATCCAGTGGGGATTCTTTAAGAATGACGTCCAAAATAGAGCATTTCCCAAAGGGAATTCCATGGAGTAATGCTTCTACAGAATGCTCTGAGGGGAAAAAAGAGGCTGCCTACCATAATTGCTCTTGGAGATTCATAATGCATATCTCGTACTAGATCTTAAGAGGATTCTACCAAAAAGATATCCATGTAGTGATTAACCAGCATTTCCCAAACCCATCTCACCTAGCACTCGTTAATTTCCTTAAGCACTGGTGGACCACTGAATGCTCTGCAGGAGGCTGGCTCCAGGGAACCCCACTCCGGTCCCAGGTGGCCACACTCTGTCTGGATGGCTATCAACTCTCTGGCCCTCAGTTTCTCATCTGTAGCATATAGCAGTTAAATGACATTAACATGAAGATCCCTGGAGTTCACGAAGTCATGGAGGTTCAGCTCTCACACACTTCCTTTCTCCAGGGCCCTGTTCCTGCCCCATGGTCACCAAGAGCCACCTTAAGCCGAACTCTGGAAGATCAAACCTCACACTACATGAGTTGTCTCCAGGAGCCTGGTTTCTCCATCCAAACTTCCGCTGTGATCCATCACAGACCTAGCAGATTCCATAGTGATGAGCTCTATAATTCCCTGGGAAAAACATGGGAAACACAATTATAACAGCAATAACTCAATAGCGTAGCAAATGACAGATTTAATTTGTGCTTCCCCCATAGCATGATGGATGATAAATACATGAGAGGAAGAGAACATTCATCTCTGAGAGAAGACCTTTTTATTATTATTACTCAGTGAACTTTATTACATTTGTAGTTGTACACCCATCATCACGACACAATTTTATAGCATTTCCATCCCAAACCCTCAACGCATCCCCCTACCCCCACACTTGTATCATTTGGAAACCATAAGTTTTTCAAAGTCTGAGTCAGTATCTGTTCTGCAAAGTTCATTGTGTCCTTTTTTTAGATCCCACATATAAGTGATAGAATATTATGTTGGTATCTCACTGTCTGACTAACTTCACTTAGCATGATAATTTCTAGGTCCATCCATGTTGCTGCAAATACTGTTATTTATTTCTTTTTAATGGCTGAGTAATATTCCATTGTGTATATGTACCCCATCTCCTTTATCCACTCCTCTGTTGATGGACATTTAGGTTGTTTCCATGTCTTGTCTACTGTATAGAGTGCTGCAATGAACATTGGAATACATGTATCTTTTCGAGTCATGGTTTTCTGCCCAGGAGTGGGATTTCTGGATCAAACAAGAGAAGACCTTTAACGCATTTACTGGAGTCTCTTAATTTGCAGCAAGTTGAGTTCCAGTTGGTAAGTTAAGTGTCATCTCATAACATGGAAACATTTGGCATGGTTTAGACTCCCAGGAAGGTCCTTTGCTCAAAGTCCATTTAATCCATGATGAAATTATAGTTTTGAGAGTATTCCTCAAAGGCTGGACATGGGAAGGAATCCATTTAGTCCACTTTTCCCCTGTTTCCTCTTCCTGACTTTATAGTTCTTATCTCATCATTCAGAACCCCCACACATCACTAACTTTACCAGTTCAGCAAAGGGGAAAAAAATCGCAATCCCCTAAATGAAAACTTTTTGTAGTCAGAGGGAGAAGGAAGGCCACACAAATCTTCAGCATTTAAGCGAGCCCCTCCTACCCCCACCCTCACCCGCGAAAGATGTTGGTCAGCTATTTATACATAAGCCTCATGAAGTTTTGAACTTCCTAAATCAAATCCTAAATTGCGAGAATGCAGGTAGGTAATGTCTGCTTTAAAGGCAAAACATGGGAAGATCAGTATCTTCTGTGGTGGTAGTGAAGGTGCCACCCCAAGTGGGCTCTCTGCTAATATCCAGACATAACTAAGCATGTCTGTTCTCTCACCAGTAAGATAGTTGATGTAATAGGGGTCCAGCAGTATTAGCATCACCGGGGAATTCATTAGACATGTCAGATCTTGGGTCCTGCTCCAGACCTACTAAATCAAAAAGTCTGGGTTTAAACCCAGAAGGGCTTAACAAAGCCTTCAGGTGACTCTAATCAATGCTGAAGTGTGAGAAGGCTGATCCTCCCACCTAGCCTCCCGACTCCTTATCTGCCCCGCATGAAGAGGGGGCTGCAGGCAGAAGATAAAGGATATGTTCTCACAAGTTATGCATGACCTGGCAGCTTGAGCGTGGCTACCTAGGAGGCAAAAGTGACAGAATGGGAGAGTTAGAAGGCCTCAGCCCAGTGAGAACCCTGGAAAGTGCAGCAACTCCTCAGATCCTGCTGATTGGGCTACAAGAAAAAGATAACCCTCCTGTCCCGGACATCTGGACTGTGGAGAAGACCACCGGAGCTGTACAGAGGTAAGGAGAGGCACAGCCACATTCTGGTGGCTTCTCACTGCCCAGCCAAAGAACCTGGAACAAAAAGAGCATAAAAGGGCTGTTCTTGAGGTTACGTGAAACCCCACCAGGGGAGTATCCAAAACTGGGTGAGAGGTTAAATAGCTGGAGTTTCTGGGCCATGCAGTCTCGGGGGAAAGCCTGCAATATTCAGGCTGTTACCATCAATCTAATCCTGATAGAGTGAGAGGCCGGTGGAAGCTTAAGTTACAGGAGGAACAGAAATTCATCTTTTGTGTAGAGTTTAGTACATAGAAAACTTTGACTCCTTCACTTCTGTCTAATGACTGGTATAAAGACCAACCCAAGAAATATCTTGGCCTGGATTTAAAAATACAGAGGAGGAATTCCTGTCGTGGCGCAGCAGAACAAATCCAACTAGGAACCAGGAGGTTGTGGGTTCGATCCTTGGCCTAGCTCAGTGGGTTAAGGATCCAGCATTGCTGTGAGCTGTGGTGTGGGTCGTAGATGGGGCTTTGATCTGGCGTTGCTGTGGCTGTGGTGTAGGCCGGCAGCTATAGCTCCGATTAGACCCCTAGCCTGGGAACCTTCATATGCCTCGGGTGTGGCCCTAAAAAGCAAAATAAATAAGTAATTAAAAAAATAAAAATGCAGAGGGGGCATCTTTCCCCCTATGCCCCACCCCTAACACACAGACACCCACATACACGCACCCACGGGTCTGCATGGCACGTGGTCATGAGTAATTACTGAGTGCTTCCCAGCTGCTAGTGAAAGCCTGCTTGCCCAAGCATCAGTCAGATCTACAGCCTTTCCTAACAATTACCCCATCAGCTTCAGCCCCAGTGAAATAAATGAGCCATTCAAAGGTTGCTGGAAGCTTCAACCCCAGTAATGCCTCCTCGGATACAGTGGTTTGGCAATTTGGGGTCTCCCTGGGCTCTCACGAAAAGGGTATCACATTTCTGACTGCCTTCCCTGTGGTTGGACTTACTCCTCCTCCTTTGAAGGTCATAATTTCTGAAACATTGGCATCTCCCATTTCTTTCCTACTTGTTTAACCTCTTGTAACTTGAAGGCAGTGAAGCCCCAGTCATGGAAATTGTTAATTGCACCCTTCAGTTCTTTGAACAAAAGAACTGGTGAGGGCTTCCGCTGGGGCTGCTGGGAAGTTCAAGGCCTGTTTATTTAGCCGGGCATGACTGGGGCCCACACCAAATGCCTTCTCATATGGAGCTGCCGCCTTCTCAGCATGTCAGCTTAACCCTCATATTGTTACTTTTTAAGCTACTAGGCATTTCATTCTCCAGAAAGCTTTTTTTTTTTAATTAATTTTGGAGGAATCTGGTCTGTTCCGTTAATTCACCCCAGACACCATCAGCTTGGAAATGAAATATGCAGGGATTAGTCAGTCCTGGTTCCTAGTGAGTATATCACTTCCCCCAGGGTATCAAGAGATCAGACCCTCAGAGACAACAGAATACTACAATTCCTCTCTGTCTCCATGCCCACTATTTCTTGTTCCTGGTGGCTTTCTGCCACCGGGTCCTGTGATACAAACCTCATCTTGCTTGTTATCCCAACTCGCAGCTGAATTTTCCATACCGATAGTAGGAAACTCAAAGAATCCAAATCTTTTCCAATGCCAGGATCTTTTGGGAGCCCAATCCCTGAGAGATTCAGCTTGAAAAACCTTCCACCTGCCACCTGCCAGAGAACCCAAAGCAAAAAATCTCCTTTCTCTCAACTGCCTTTCAGTCATTTTGATGGGGGCCTTAGTGCTGGAGAAGTAGCAAAATAAAATGGTGCCAAATCGGAGTTCCGGTTGTGGCACAGTAGTTAAAGAATCCGACTAGGAACCATGAGGTTCCAGGTTCGATCCCTGGCCTTGCTCAGTGGGTTAACAATCCGGCGTTGCTGTGAACTGTGGTGTAGGTCGCAGACGCGGCTCGAATCTGGTGTTGTGGTGGCTGGCAGCTGTAGCTCCCATTTGACTCCTGGCCTGGGAACCTCCATATGCCGTGGGTGCGTCCCTAAAAAGAAAAAGACAAGGGCGAAGGCCACCCAAGTGGGTGCAGCCTCCACCATGTGTAATAAAGACTCAGCAGAGCCCACGTCCCCGTAGGGGCTGCCGGGTGGGCGTGTGTGATCCCCAGGCCCCTCTGCGTCAGGACAGACTGCTTAGTTCTGCTGCAGAAATAAGTCTCTAAACAGAGATCAAGTGTCTCCTGTGGCGGCTAAAGCAGGGTTGGTAACAATGGCTCTTTCGGTGTTCTGGAAAGGGACGGCTGTTGGCATGGCTCACCCACTCCCCCTATGAGGGACATTGCTGCATCGTCCCTGTTTCCCTTCCTTCCTCCCCTCAGGCTGTGTGATAAACAAGCTAAACAGTATCACCCGTTTCACCCTGAAAGCGCTCTTATCCTCCCATATCAATGTCACTGACATTTGATGCTGAGGTATTGCAATAGACGATAAACAACTGTACCTTTTACAGAGGACCTAAGAAGAAAGCACAATGAGAATAAGCAGGCTCATTGTTAGCAGAGATGCAGCCTTGTCACCAGGTTCTTTTTCTTCCTTACAAATGGCTTTGCTAATCTGGCAGAACACAGTGATAGAGGTGGCCGGTAGGGGAGATAGGGAGGTATCTTAGGGTCTGAGAGACATTATTTAAATTGGCTAATGTGTTGCCCCTAAGTTGAAAGGTTTTCTGGCCTGATGTCAGTAGTGGTCATGTTAGCTAATGGGCTGGGTTCCCCTTCCATGTTTCTCTTCCTAATCAATTCTAATTGTATTCTGCTCATTCATGATCTCATATAACCTAGTGGTGAGATAGAAAACATCCTCTGTTGACAGACTAACAGTGGAAATAGTTCTCAAGCAATGGATATTTCCATTTACAGCTTTCCTTGCTCCATTTTGTGGAAACCAGTCTAGATCTTTCCCTGGGTCAGAAAGCTTGACCTCATAAATAAAGAAGTGAGCCCTGAGCGCAGAAGATATAATGATTCTCACCCTTTAAACTAACTAATGGAAATGGCCTTTAATGTCCTATTTGATGTGGTCCCTGTGTGTGGCTTGTTCTGCTCCAGTTGACACTGGCATCAGAGCAGATTCTCAAAACTCACCAGGCACACTCTTGTCTCAGTATCCTTGCACTTACTGCTCCATCTGCCCGAAGTATTTCTACCAGATGTCTGCATGCCCTACTCCTGCACACCTCCTTTAGGGGTTTACTCAAATACCAGCCACATTTTCAACCAGACCTTCCCTCCCTACTCTATTTGGAATTGTAACCATACCCCTATTTCTGGAGCCCCTTTCATATCCTTCCCTGCTTTTTCCCCCTTGGCACTTATCACCATGTAAAAACTATATATTTAATTTGTTTATTATCTCTTCCCATTAGATTGTTGACTCCATGAAGGCAAGGATATTTTGTTCAATTCTATGTCTCCAACACATATGTGGCATTTAAACAAATTATTTGCAGAATGGAATCCATGGGATTTCTTTCTTTCTTTCTTTCTTTTCTTTCTTTTCTTTCTTTCTTTCTTTCTTTCTTTCTTTCCTTCCTTCCTTCCTTCCTTCCTTCCTTCCTTCCTTCCTTCCTTCCTTCCTTCCTTCCTTTCTTTCTTTCTTTCTTTCTTTCTTTCTTTCTTTCTTTCTTTCTTTCTTTCTTTTTTCTTTTTAGGGCTGTACCTATAGCACACAAAAGTTCCCAGGCTAGGGCTCAAATTAGAGCTGCAGCTGCCAGCCTATACCACAGCCATAGGAACACCGGATCCAAGCTGTATCTATGACCTAAGCTGCAGCTTGTGGCAACACTGGAGCATTAACCCACTGAGAGAGGTCAGGGATCAAACACACATCCTCATGGATGCTAGTCAGGTTCTTAAGCCACAATGGGAACTCCCTCTGGGATTTCTTTCTTCCTCACTCCATACATCTTTTTCTTATCCCATTCTGTATTTCCCCACTAAACTTTGGCTTCTGGGAAAAATGGAGTAGCAGGGGCCTAATTTACTCTTGCAGTAGATTGAATAACATCTACCCAAAGATATCAAGTTCTAATCTCTGGATGAGTAAATGTTATCTTGCTTGGAAAAAGGGTCATTGCAGATGTATACATTGAGGGTTTTAAGATGATGAGCTTATCCTGGATTATCTAGGTGTGCCCTAAATATCACTACTGTCCTTATAAGATAGAAACAAAGGGAGTTAACACCCGCACACAGAGGAAAGGTGAAGTGAAAACAGAGGCTGAGATGGAAGTGATAGGGCCACATCCTAGCAACACCAGGACAGCCACCAGGGACAGGAAAAGAACTCCACTAGAACCTTCAGAGGGAGTGTGGTCCTATGACTTCAGATTTCAGATTTCTGGCCTCTAGAACTAGGAGAGAGCAAATTGCTGTTTTCAGCCACCCAGTTTAGAATTTTTTACGGCAGACCTAGGAAATGAATACACACCTCAAAACAACTAAGAAACTGAACCAAATGCATTAAAAAAAAATGATTTTCAGATGTTGGTCAACAGACAATGCAAGACATTGATCACATAGGGAAGGGAGCATGACTGCCCCAACCTACCTCCTGGAGAGTTCAGGCTATAACACAGAGAAAGGAAGCAAACAGAGGCAGTGGTTTCCCTGAGTTGAGACAGAATTGAGAATTTGGGGAAGCTAAGAGAAGTAAATTTCACGAGGCAGAGTAGAAGTCAGGAGAGAGAACTCCAAAGAACTGCAGAGGGTCCACCTGGAGTCTGCACTGAGTAATGATCAGCACATAGTTATGAGAGGGAAAAAAAAAAATCTGAAAGAAACAGGTGGAAAAATTCCTAGAGCTCGTAAGGGTTGCAAACATGTTCCCACCAGCCATTGGAAAATCCTCATAACCTATGGGACATGGAGCAGAGTACTAAGAAAATAGCTCAGTAGTGGAGCACAGCTAACCCTGAATGAAAGGCTGCTCTGGTACCTCCTAACCAGCTCAAAAGCAAGCTTCAAAAGGATCAGATTTTTTTCTAAGTAACTAAGTTCCTGGAACAAAGCTCAAAAATGTATAAAAGAAGGTAAAAATATCTAGCACCCATAAAAAGATAAAATTCACCATATTTGGCAGCCAGTCAAAAATAATCAGGCATGCAAAGCAGGATTTATGACCCATGATGAGTATAAATATCAATGACTTGAAACTGACCCAGAAACGGTGATAGAATTAGTACAGAGAGAAATTAAAATAATCATTATTTCTATATTCTGTATGTTCAAGAAAGCATGAGTATATTAAAGACACATAAGAAAGACAAAAGTCTCAAGTCAAACTTCTAGAGATGACAAATACAATATATAAATTAAACATATAGCATAAAATGGCAGATTAGACACTGTATAATAAAGAATTAATAACCTTAAGGCAACAGCATAAATAACCTAAAATGAAATAGAGAACACACAAAAAATATTTAATTATTATTTAATTATTTAATTTAAATTACTTTGAGACCTGATGAACCTGTAATTGAAGATCCCCCAAAAAAGGAGAAAGAAGCAAAAAAAATTTTAGGAAATAGTTTTTTTTCAAATTTAATAAAAACTCTAAGCCCATAGATGCAAGATACTCAACAAATTCAAATCACAAGAAACATGAAAAAACTACACTAAGGCACATCAGGATCAAATTGCTTAAAACTGCTAGTAAAGACAAAACCTTAAAAGCAGCCAGAGGAAAAAAGACATGGTATATACGGAGAACCAAAGAGAAGAATTACAATAAATTTCTCTTTAGAATCAATAAAAGCAAAAAAGCCAGTGGAACACTTTCTTTAAAGTCCAGGCCTACACTGAAGATATTGTGGGTTTGGTTCCACCACTTCAATAAAGTGAATATTGCCGTAAAGTGAGTCACATGAATTTTTTTGGTTTCCTTGTGCATATAAAAGCAGTATATATACTATCTTGAATTCTATTAAGTGTGCAATAGCACTATGTCTAAAAAAAGTACATACTTTACATACTTTCATTTAAAAATACTTTGTTGTTTGAGCTCCCTGGTGGCTCAATAGGCTAAGGACCTGGCATTGTCACTACTGTGGCTTGGGTCACTCCTATGCCACAAGTTGTATCCCTGGCCTGGGAACTTCCACATGTAATGGATATGGCAAAAAAAATAAAATAAAAATATTCTATTGCTTAAAAAAAGCTAACTATCATATGAAGCTTCAGTGAGTTACAGGAGTAACATCAAAGATCACTGATCACAGGAGTTCCTGTCATGGCGCAGTGGTTAACGAATCCAACTGGGAACCATGAGGTTGTGGGTTCGATCCCTGGCCTTGCTCAGTGGGTTAATGATCCAGCGTTGCCATGAGCTGTGGTGTAGGTCACAGATGCGGCTCGGATCCTGCATTGCTGTGGCTGTGGCATAGGCCAGTGGGTACAGCTCTCATTAGATCCCTAGCCTGGGAACCTCCACATGCCGTGGATGTGGCCCTAAAATGACAAAAAGGAAAAAAAATCACTGATCACAGATCACTATAGCAAATGTAACTATAATGGCAAAATATGAGATATTGTAAGAATTACCAAAATGTGATACACACAAGAAGTGTGAGCAAATGCTGTTGGAAAAATGATACTGATAGACTTGCTTAGTGCAGGGTTCAATAAACCTTCAATTTATAAAAAAAAAAAAAAGGCAGTATCTGTGAAGTAAAATAAAGTGAAATAAAATAAGGCCTTCCTGGACTGAAAGGAAAAAAAAAAAATACCTGTCAACCTAGAATTCTATGCCCAGGAAATATATCTTTGAAAATGAAGGAAAATTAAAGACTTTTTTCTTTAGTTAACTTTAATTAAAATTTAATTTTTTCTTTAATATGGTTGATTCACAATATTTCTTCCATTTCTGGTATACAGCAAATTGACTCAATCACACGCAGTTCCCTGTGCTATATAGTAGGGCCCATTGCCCATCCATTCCAAATATAACAGTTTGCATCCAAAAAAAACCCCCAAAATCCCCATCCATCCCAATCCCTCCTTCCTTCCCCCGGGAACCACCAGTCTGCTCTCCTTGGCCTTGATCTGTTTCTGCTTTGTAGATAGGATCATCTGTGCCATATTTTAGATTCCACAAATAAGTGATATCATATGGTATTTGTCTTTTTCTTTCTGGCTTACTTCACTTAATTTGAGAATCTCTAGTTCCATTCATGTTGCTGCAAGTGGCATTAGTTTATCTTTTTTATGGCTGAGTATTATTCCATTGTATATATGTGCCACATCTTAATCCCTTCATCTGTTGATGGACATTTAGGTTGTTTCCACGTCTTGGCAATTGTGAACAGTGCTGCAATGAATATAGAGGTGGATGTTATCTTTTTCAATGAAAATTTTGTCTGGATATATGGCCAGGAATGGGATTGCTAGATCGTATGGTAGTTCTATATTTAGTTTCCTGAGCTACCGCCATACTGTTTTCCATAGTGGTTGTACCAATTTACATTTCCACCAACAGTGTAGTAGGGTTTCTTTTTCTCCACATCCTCTCTAGCACTTGTTATTTGTTGATTTGTTAATGATGGTCATTCTGACTGGTGTGAGGTGGTACCTCCTTGTAGTTTTGATTTGCATTTCTCTAATAATTAGTGATGTTGCACATTTTTTCATATGCCTGTTGGCCATCCATATGTCTTTTTTGGAGAAAGGTCTATTTAGGTCTGCTGCCTATTTTTCAGTTAGATTGTTTGTTTTTTGTTTTTGAGTTGTATGATTGTTTGCATATTTTGGAGATTAGGCCCTTGTCTGTCACATCATTCACAAAGATTTTTTCCCATTCTGTGGATTGTCTTTTCATTTTTTAATGGTTTCCTTTGCTGTGAAAAAGCTTTTAAGTTTAATTAAGTTCCATTAATTATTTTTGGAACTTATCTTGGGTTTATTTTTGTCTTTATTGTCATTATTTTTGGAGGCAGATCAAACAAGATGTTGATGTGATTTATGTCAAAGAGTGTTCTGCCTATGTTTTCCTCTAGGAGTTTTATAGTATCTGGCCTTATATTTAGGTCTTTAATCCATTTTGAGTTTATTTTTGTGTTTGTTGTTAGATAGTGTTCTTTTTTCATTTACATGTAGCTTTCCAGTTTTCCCAGCACCATATATTGAAAAGACCGTCTTTCTTCCACTGTATGTTCTTGCATCCTTTGTCATAGATTAGTTGACCATAGGTGCTTGGGTTTATTTCTGGGATTTCTATCCCCTTCCTTCCTTCCTTCCTTCCTTCCTTCCTTCCTTCCTTCCTTCCTTTCTTTCTTTCTTTTTTCTTTTTTGGGCCACACCCATGGCATATGGAGTTTTCCAGGCTAGGGATCAAATTGGAGCTGTAGCCACTGGCCTATGCCATAGCCACAGCAATGCCAGATCCAAGCTGTGTCAGAGACCTACATCACAGCTCACAGCAACGCCAGATCCTTAACCCAGTGAGTGAAACCAGGAATCTAACCTGTGTCCTCATGGATACTAGTCAGATTCATTTCTGCTGAGCCACAACAGGAGCTCCTAACCTGTTCCATTGATCTATATTTCTCTTTTAATACCAGTACCATATTGGGTATTTTTTAAAGAAACATTTATTTTTTTTTTTTTTACAATTTTAAACTTTTATTTTATTTTATTTTGGGGCATACCCATGGCATGTGGATGTTCCCAGGCCAGGGATCGTACCTGTGACAGTGACCCAAGGTGATGCTATGACAACACCAGATCCTTAACCTACTGCACCACAAAGAAACTTCCAGTACCATATTGTTCTGATGACTGTAGCTTCCTAAAGACAGAAAGTTTGATTCCTCCATTTTTGTCTTTCTTTTTTAACATTGTTTTGACTATTCAGGGTTTCTTGTATTTCCATACAAATTTTAAAATATTCTGTTCTAATTCTGTGAAGAATGTCCTGGGTGATTTGATAGGGATTTCGTTGAATCCATAGATTGCCTTGGGTAGTACAGTCGTTTTGACAATATTGATTCTTCCAATCCAAGTGCATGGTATATCTTTCCATCTGTTTGTGTCACCTTTGATTTCTTTCATCAAAATTTTAATTTTCAGAGTATAGGTCTTTTGTCTTTTTAGGTACATTTATTCCTAGATATTTTATTCTTTCTAATGTGATTGTAAATGAGATGGTTTCTCTGATTTCTCTTTCTGATCTTTCACTGTTAGTATATAGAAATGCAACTGATTTCTGTGTATTAATTTTGTAGCCTGCAACTTTGCTAAATTCATTGATGAATTCTAACAGTTTTCTGGTGCTGTCTTTAGGGTTTTCTATGTGTAGTATCATGTCATCTGCAAACAGTGATGTTTTACCTTTTTTCTCCGATTTGAATTCCTTTTATTTCTTTTTCTTTTCTGATTGCCATGGCTAGGAGTTCCAAAACTATATTGAATAATAGTGGTGAAAGTGGACATCCTAGTCTTGTTCCTGCTCTTAGTGGAAATATTTTCAGTTTTCACCATTGAGAATGATGTTATCTGTGGGTTTTTCATATATGTTTTTTTATTATGTTGAGATAGGTTCCCTCTGTACCTATAGTCTGGAAAGTTTTTATCAGAAATAAGACTTTTTGAAATACATAAAACCTGAAATAATTCTTCATCAGCAGGAAGACATGCTCTATAAGAAATGTTAAAGTAAGCTTGCAGGAGTTCCTGCTGTGACATAGTCAATTAAGGATCTGGTATTGTTTTGCAGGCAGCACAAGTCCAATCCCTGGCCTGGTGCAGTGAGTTAAGGATCTGGTATTGTTTTGCAGGCAGCACAAGTCCAATCCCTGGCCTGGTGCAGTGAGTTAAGGATCTGGCATTGCTACAACTGTGGCATAGGTCTATTTAAAATATCTTTTTAAAATAGTTGACTGTTCTGGAGTTTCCATTGCGGTGCATTGATTGGCAGCTTTGCCATGCCAGGATGCAGATTCTGTCTATCCCTCACTGGCACAGTGGGTTAAAGGATCCAGCATTGCTGCAGTGTTGTAGGTCAGAACTTCAGCTTGGGTCTCATCGCTTGCCCAGGAACTTCCATATGCCATTGGAGGGGGGGTGACAAAAAAAGTAATTGACTGTTTAATATCAAGCATAATAATGTATCATGGGCTATATACCAAATTTAGAAGTAAAGTATATACCAGCAACAGCACAAGGCAGGGAGAGGGAAATGGAAGTATCCTCCTGTGGTGCTCTTTACTGTATAGGAAGTGATACGTTACTTAAAACTGGACAATGATAAGATATATCCTGGGAGTTCCCATCGGGCTTAGTGGAAACGAATCCGACTAGGAACCATGAGGTTGCGGGTTCGATCCCTGGCCTCACTCAGTGGGTTAAGGATCCGGCATTGCCGTAGGCTGTGGTATATGTCACAGACATGGCTTGGATCCTGCATTGCTGTGGCTGTGGCATAGGCCAGTGGCCACAACTCTGATTAGACGCCTAGCCTGGGAACCTCCACATGTCACGGGTACAGCCCTAAAATGACAAAAGACCAAAAAAAAAAAAAAAAGATATATCCTATCAACCCTAAAGCAAACACTTACACGCACACACACAGCCAAAAAGTTATAACTGAAGAACTACCAAAAGAGATAAATGTAACCATAAAAAGTACCCAATTAATCCAAAATAAGACATTAAAAAAAAAGTAAAGGGGGAACAAAGAACAGATGGGTCAAATAGAAAAGAATTAGCAAGATGGTAGATTTCAACTCTACCATATGAATAATCAAATTAAAGTTATCCAAACATCCCAATTCAAAAAGAGATGTGACTTGTTCACTTAACTGTATGTTACCTACAGGAACCCCTCTTTGAATATGTAGCCGCAAATTAGTTAAAAGTAAAAGAACAGAAAAAGATGTACTGGCTGTATTATACGTTCCACTGTCCCAGATTGTAGCTTAGAAATTATGTCTGGTGTACTTCATGATGTCACCTGAAGCTAGAACAGAGAAGAAATGAAAAAAATAAGCTTAGTGTCTCCTTCAGTATGGCCTGGAGACCGATGTCACAATGGATTGCAGCATTTGCCTAGATTTGCCATCTCAGCTTCTCTCATTCAGATAATGGACTCTTTCCAGTTATGAAGAACCGAGGTACATTCTTATGATACTATGTCTTAGGATATAAAGAGAAGTAAGAAAGGGAGGAAATAAATCTAACTCCCATACCGGCTGCTTTCGGGAAAAACAGAATATCTTTTAGAACAAAGTGGAAATTGCAAATTAGAAGTCATGAAGAACACAGCCATGGTTCAGGAGAGTCTACAGCTCTGGTCCCCCAGGTGCCTCAGTGGCTGCCTCTTCTACTGCTCTGCTTCTCTCTACTTCAGAGTCTGCTGAGGTACTAATTCTCCATCAGGGCCAGAACCTCAAGGGAGAGGCTCTGGTTGGATAATACAAGTCACTGTCTTGTGTCAGGTCCTGTGTCAGGGTCCCAGACAGGAAAAACACAACCCAGGCCACTTGGTGGAAAAGAGTATAGTTAATACGAGGAACTAGTTATAGACCTGCTAGACAACCCCAAAAGGCAAAAGGGGACAATACAGCCATTCAGAGAGCCATAACCTTCCTAGTTCTAAGGAGAACAAAGGAAAAGGGGGTGTTTCCAGAGCCTAGAAGCCCAGGCTACCCAGAAAATGGAATTAACCACGTAAGTCTCATGCGATGCAGAGAGTGGGAAAAACCTGAGAGCAACACAACAGGCAGATGAACAGCCAAGCGGCCCTTATTGGGCAGGTTTCTATGCTCACATGTCTATCCCTTGTCTCTTGATGGAAGGATTTGAAAATTATGGATTTGACACTAAAATTTGTCATATTCAAATTAATCCCAAATATGGAAATGAGGCTACGTTTGGTTGAAATTCTTTATGCTCTCATTTTCTTAGGGATTATTGAAATTCATAGAAAGTAGGGGTTTTTGTTTTGTTTTTCAGCAAGACTCAGTGTTAGAATTTTATCTTCCATCATGTCCTATCGTGATTCAGGTCATCGTGCTAATTGTAGCCCCATCATTTCCTCTTGGTTCTATGCCCAAGACAATACCTATAGGTATTGTTTTTGTGAATCAGTGTTTCAAAGAGAGGGAAACTGATGGATTTCTGACCACCAGCCTTCTGCAGGGTGCTGCCATGCTTATGTGATGTCTGACATGCCAGTGCCTTTGTAGAATGATCTTATGTTATGAAGGTTGTCATCTCAGAATGTGGCCATTTGTCAAGGCATTCGGTTAAAAGGCACGGATTGTTTCCCCAGCGTTTATCTGCCAAGTTGTTTATAGTATATTCTCCCTGAAAAAATTATTTTTTTCCCACAGCTTGGACAGTTTTTTATTCAAAAATGAAACAACCTTTAGTTTAGCTTTTTTGTAGATTGTGAATCTAGTTTAACTTAGCTTTGTGTTAAATTTGGCAATTTTTAAAAGGTAAAAGAAAGGATTTCTTCCTCCAGGTTATATTCTTGATTAATATGTCCATAAAGAGGTTCTTTGATTTGTTTCTTTAACTGAATGTGAAGAACTTTTAAATCTCTAGTGTGAAATATGACTTGCTTGGGGCACCAAAGTCCCTCATCCATGCTGTTTAATATGCAGCTGCGGACAGACCTAAACCCGTGGTTAGACAATAGCCTTTATCTGCCTGGGCATATTCTGAAACACTCCAGCTTTTCCATTCATCTGACTCAGAAACTCAACCAGGGGAAATCTTCACTACTAAAAATACACCTGCTCTAGAGAGCAGCATAGAAACACATATGATGAGTACTGGCCGTAAAAACCTGGGGGAGTTCCCATTGTGGTGCAGCAGAAACAAATCCGACTAGGAACCATGAGGTTGTGGGTTCGATCCCTGGCCTTGCTCAGTGGGTCAAGGATCCGGCATTGCCTTGAGCTGTGGTGTAGATCACAGAAGCAGCTCAGATCTGGTGTGGCTGTGGCTGTGGCGTAGGCTGGCGGCTACAGCTCCAATTCGACCCCTAGTTTGGGAACCTCCATATGCCACGGATGTGGCCCTAAAAAGACAAAGACAAAGAGGCCAAAAAAAAAAAAAAAAACTTGGGGAGTTAGTTTCTCACCAGCAATGAAACTCAAGCGATGGATGACTTTCTTGAGCAACTTGATCTGGAACGTGTTGGAATCTCAGTTATGTAGAGACTCATATTTGTGCAGAACTACCCACAATCTCCAGTTTCTAATGAGTTGAGTCTACCTATGTGATGACATTTATGATTTTCTTTTAAAATTAAAAAAAATAGAGAACAGGGACAATAGTGTTTATCTGAATTGAATATAGTCAGTTATGGTTGCTTCAATTCTTTGAAGTTCTTTGCCTTTTGCACTTGTAAACATGAAGTTTGTATGTAAATGTGACTCTATTATAAAGTGTAAGATGCTAATTTATATGTATTTTGAAAGGTTTCCAAATGAAATAATTCTGGTGTTCAATAACCTGTGCCTGAAAATTTCTATCCACTTAGAGTAATGAAGCCACGAGGTCCTTAAAGAGGGCAATAAAAAATGGACAACACATTTTCATTTATTCTAGTTTTTAATATTGTTTTATGTGTTTAATAGATACTGAAATATAGACAAGAATTAAACTCAAGGTACATCTCAAGTTTTGTTCCTAATCTGTCCAAGAAAGGAGCAAAAACATAATCTGTCAGGCAGCCCTCCCCTGGGGACTCTGGTTAATGTTTCTAAGTTTCTCTAGAAACAATTACCCTCATTTCAGAAACACACTGACTTTCTAGTCTGTACCAGATCCACCCAGTTTGTTTTGTTCACCACTAACAGGTTAACAAAGAGGAAAAATCTTTCCTCCAGCCTGCCACCCTGCTTTTCAGAGAATGAGAGACAGATTATCTGATGTATCTGGAAAGAAGTCTTTCCTGGTTATAACCAAACCAGAGGTGTCCAAAGGTCTTGAATTTAGAGATAAATTAAGCACTTAACAGAAGCTCTTTGAGAATGATTTTCTCTGTGGAAGTTCATTAGAGAATGAGTTTATTAATGATTTGCTTGACAGGCCACTGTTTGCTCAGAAGGTCATAGAACTTTTTTTTTACATTTTTTACATACAGAAAAGTAGACAAAACTGTACAAGTAACAGATAATTATAAAACACACACTTACATAACATCTCCCAGGTCAGGAAATAGGACACTGCTAGACCCCAGAAGTTTCCAGTGTGTCCCTTCCCAATTGCCATATCCTCCGTCCCCACTATCTTCACTTTTGTTACAATCAGTTCCTTGATTTCACCACCTATATATTTGGCCATCCCTAAAATCATAATTTGGTTGACTTGGTTTTCAACTTTGTATATATGCAATCACATAATATATATTACCTTGAACTTTTTTTTCTATACATTATAGTTACCCACATTGCTGCCTATGGCTATACTTTTTTTTGCTTGTAGCTGTATAGTGTTCCTTTGTATGGGTATAATGCAATTTATTTATCCATTCTGCTTTTGGTGGACACGCGTTAATTCCAGCATTGAACAATTATGAACAGTATTGCTCCAAACATTCTTGTAAATATGTTCTGGGAGCATGAAATTCCCTACAACAGGAACTTCTGAGAGGCACAGAAGATGTATATCTTCACCTCTGCCAGACAATCTATTTTCCAAAGTAGTTATACCCATTTACACTTCCACCAGCAGCGGGTGAGAACACCATTGCTCTATGTCTTTGACGGCAGCGTTTTATAGGACTTTTCAGTCCTATAAATGGCAGTCAGTTTCAGATTTGATTTTTCTAAAAGCTGCCACCTTAAGCTGACACCTTAAGTTGTCACCTTAAGCTGACACCAGATTGATATCCTTACTGTATACCGTCTGTGCACAGCCTAATGGAGCAAGCAACTCCCTGGCACTCTCATCCCCTTCCATGCAAGTGACAAGATGGCCCAGCATTTGGTTTCATTTAATGTGGTTCCCAGGCTCTTCACAGTCTGGGACCTTCTCCTGTCATACACTTTACTTTGTTCATCTTTCCCTTAAGATGTTATTCACAGAACTGAATATTGTCTTTCCCTAGTAATTCAGTAGGGCGGAGCATCAGGTTCAAGGAGAAATTATTCTGAAGCATCATCATCATACGTTAGGATGCAGGTTACCTGCCAGAGAGCAGAAGCAGGAGCAAGGTAGAGCACCACTAGACTTTGTCTGCAAGGTAAATATGATCTGACCACTTAACTGTTATGAAATTCTAGGTTTTCCCTTCCTCTTGGAGGAATTGTAAAGTAATGAAACTACTGGTGAAGGAAGTTATGAATGTGTTTCTGCAGCCTCAGCAAATGGCCAACATTTGTTGCCTTCACTTAGTTAGGCTCTGCTCTCCCAGCCACTTACTGATCATGAGGAAGGGGAGAGTGGCATCCTCTCTACTGCTGCTCCAAGACTTCAATCAGAGCACAAGGTTGTTCTTTAAAAGATCGTATATAAAGCAATGCCAGGGAGATTCAGAAAACCACTTGAAAGTTAATGGAAAACATTCATTCTGAAACTAGAAATGCAAATAGGAAAAAAACGTATCTCAAGTGTTCTAAAATAAGGAAATTACTACCATTTATTGAGCACATATTTCTGGGCACTCGATTAAGCAAGTCACATACATTGTCATATTTTACCTCCTAAATAGTCTGCGACGTGAGTGCTTTTTCCCCTCCTGTTTCCCCATGCCGACCTCAACCCGGATCCCTCCTACTCATGGCTCAGTGCTGACCTTAAAATCCCTTCCACTGAGGAGTCTCCCCTGACACTAAAGCCCAGATTGAATCTAAGTCCCATTCATTTCCAGTGAACCCTGAGCTTCCCTGTATTAGAACTTCATGAACCATATTGCTTTCTTCTTTTTTGTCTGTCTCTCTACTAGATTTCAGTTTCCAAGGTAATGGAAACTATTATCTATACATGGTAATAACTCACTATTATCTCAGCTAATGATCCAGAATGGAGGCCAAATAAATATAAATATATATGTAATATATACTTATATATAATAAATGGATGATTATTTTCATTTTAACAAGAAAATAGGACTAAGACAAGATTGGAGTCCTGGTCAGCCTGAATCCCCAAGCCTGTGTTCCTAATCAGCACAGGACTGAGTTTTCCAGTCAGTACTTTCTTCTCTGTAACTAGCTAGACTCTAGCCAGCGAGGCTCAGTGCTGAGTGCTCTGTACACTGCATGAATCTCTCTTAACTCAGTACACTAGCTCTGAGAGATTCGTCTCCTCCACTACCCCTATTACAGATGATGAAACTGAGGCTTGAAAAGTTTAATACCTTGCTCAGTAGTCAGGAGATGAGCATCTTAGGCTTTTCCCCCACCCCCACTCACCACCTAAACCCTCCCACCCAGCATCTCTTTCTGAACAAGCTAGTTGCACAGAGTTTGGATTTTGCAGAGGAAACCAGACTACATGAAGGAGAAAATGTGCTTGGAACCGTGGCTCAATTCTTTTCACTTACTAATGACTCTTGGATATAGTACATCAACTGAGCAATCTCACGTGTGACTAATGATACATGAGAAATGAAAATGGAACCACTATGAGACACTCCGATTGGGGCTCTAAAGTTAGCCAGTCTACGTTCAAACACAGACCAGTCTCTCACAGCTGTATGACCTGGGTGCATCCCTAATTGCCCCCAGACCACCCCTCCTTGTGTTCTCACAGAGACTGGCAGCGGTGTCTGTCACGGGGTTGTGTGAGAATTGAATGAAGGAATACGCACAGAGCCAAGGCACAATGCCTGGCACATTTGTGTGCTTTCATGAGTGTGCTTTAATGTGTGCGTGGATTCATAAGGAGGTGTCTGTTGCCAGTAACGGAAAACCTTGATCCAACTATTTTAAACAATAACAGACAGTATTTTGTCAAATAACAAGTTCAGAGTTAAGTGGCTCTATTATTAATTTGGGGTTAATTCTTCAAGGGCCCAATGGCTCCTACCCACTCCAGCCTCCTCCTACCCTCACTTCCTCACAGAGGTTAATCCCCTGGCCACAAATTCTAAAGAGTTCTGCACCTGGGTCCAGAGACTGACTTTACCAGGCTAAAGACATGTTTCCACTTCACCGACTTCACTGACACTTAATACTCGCTGAGACCAGTTGTTGAGACAGCTACCAGCGTGTGGGTTCATGCTTCTCTCCATCGGGTCATCATCCCTCCCACCACCAAGAGCAGGAGAGTTGCTCTTCCTGCTTTCCTTTCCCGCTTCCTTTTACCTGCTCCTAAGGTCCAAGGGTTTAATGCTTCTCGGGCCCCACCTGAGCAGTTCTCTCCTCCCTGAGAGCAGTTCCTATACGTGGGGCAAACACAAACTTCCTGCAAGGCACACTCTAGGCTTTTCTAGATGACCATTAGCTCATCTGTCTCTAAGCCACAGGGATGTGAGAGTGGGAATTAGTGGCCCTGCCCCAGGAATTCATGTCTTTTGAAATAGTTCTCATCCAAAAAGTGATCATTGTGGAAATTCCAGACTTCTTTTTCCCGGAGAATCTTATCCTGTCTTCAATTTGGTAACCGTTTTTCTGACTTAGCAATATAGCAGTAATATATTTTTATGTTAGTAGACATGAGTCCTCAGAATCGATTTTAATGCCAGAGTTTTCCACTGTACAGGTATACCGTAATTTATTCTAGAAAGCCACAGTGTGGGACAATGTTTTGTCATTATAAACAGCGTTCTGGTACATGGTTGGGCAATTGCATCCTTGGGTTTGTTCTTAAATCTCATTGTAAGAATGAGTACTTAGGAAGTTCCCTTGTGGTGTAGCAGGTTATGGATCTTGCTTTGTCACTATAATGCTGCTGTGGCTGAGGTTCAGTCCCTGGCCCAGGAGCTTCTACATGCCATGGGAATGGGTACGTGCCCTTCCAGCTGTGCAACTTTGAATAAGAAATTTCTTTTCTGACACCTGCTTTGTTCCTCTTAATATGGAAATGAGGCCTACCTTTCAGGGTCATAAAGTTGATATCAGTGGAGGAATACAAACCATAGAGCATTTTAGAAAAGAAGCTAATATGAGCACTCCTGAATACTGTTATCTTAGGGTTTAAATTAAGATGATGATTCCCTCAGAGGCTGTGTACCTGTGTTATCTTTGAAAATGATTGTGGGCAGCGTTCTACTTTATCTGGATGAGTGGGTTTGCTGTATTTTGAAGGCATTTTCCATGCACGGTTTCTCCCTTCCTGTTTCTACTGCTTCACCTCCAAACGATCTCATTTGAGAAGCTCAGGCTGTGTTCGCAGACCAGGCTCATGGCTGATGTGCTTTTCCTCTAGAAATCTCGGTGTGTGAGCAGACTTGGGCACCCTTGACTAATATTTAACCTCGCAGTACAAGCCATAAGTCATTGTCTGAAGCTGGATAGATTGATCTGGAATGTAAAGGTTTATTTATTTACTGGTTCACTAATGTGGGGGTTATGTTACAGATGGTGTTGCCTTGCCATGAAGGAAATGTGTGCACTCTGAGGCTAAGGCTAAAGTCAGGATTGTAATTATCCGGCCCCAGTGAGTGGTGATTTTCTACAGCAATAAAATACTTTAAAGATACAGCAGTGGCAAGAGTCCCAGTTAACTAAACCAGAAGCTAAGGCAGAGCACAGCCTCTACCATTAACTTTTACCTTAACTCCCCACGGCTTCTTCCAGCACACACACACACACACACAATTCCTTCTCTTTCAGAAGCACTTCAAGGCCTTTGTCTTCTGACCTTTTCTACCCTGTAAGCATCCCAGTAATATAAATTCTTTCAACTCTACGCCGTCTACTCCATACACATGGGCACTTAATTGTGAACTGTCATTTCTGTTACTATCTCCTGCACACTGGGTTTGTTTCAGCAAACAGGTAAACAACGCGAGGTGAGAGCCAGACACACTAGTGGCCAGAGCAAAGCACAGGGGTAGTGTTCAAACCATTCTTCAGATACATTGACTTAAACAGCACTGGCACTTCCCTTCTTAAATTTCCTTCCACTAATACTTAGGAAGGGCCCAGGTGCTCCAGGCTCCAGACAAGGCATTTTACGGATAAGGGCAATTCCCATCATTTCTGAGTCCTTGGAAGGAAACACCATTGAATATTCCAAATGCCAACTGCGTGTAGTGAGTGAGCAGCTAAGTAATATTAAAGTACAGCGGGGAGTTCCCATCATGAGGGAGTTCCCATCGTGGCACAGCAGAAAAGCATCTGACTAGTATCCATGAGGATGCACGTTCCATCCCTGGCCTCACTCAGTGGGTCAGCGATCCGGCGTTGCCATGAGTTGTGTAGTAGGTTGCAGACATGGCTCAGATCCCACATTGCTGTGGCGTAGGTCGGCAGCTGCAACTCTGATTGGACTCCTAGCCTGGGACCTTCCATATGCCATGGGGGCAGTCCTAAAAAGTAAATAAATAAAGAAATTAAACAGAGGAACTTCCTGAGACCCACTCTTCTGTCTTACAGAGGAAGATCTGGCCCAAAGAAGTTAACCGACCTGATCAAGGTGATACAGGTATTTTTCAGGGATCAGAATCACAGGCTTTGGAGTTCCTTTCTGGCACAACGAGTTAAGGATCTGGCATTGTCACTTCAGTGGCTTGGGTCACTGCTGTGGTGCAGGTCCAATCCCTGGCCTGGGAACTTCCACATGCTATGAGCATGGTCAAAAAAAAAAAAAAAATTCACAGCCCTCTAGGCAAGAAGTTATAAAAGCTTTTGAATTACTCAGAAATGGGCACAAAAAAAAATACATTGTTTGATACAATAGTTTTATGTCAAGATTCCACCATAGTAATAGACTCTAAACTTTTAATCCCTTTAGTTGTATAGAAAATTATAAATAATTAGAAGTTTCTCCAGAAATTCTTTTATTTTTTATTTTTTTTATTAACGTGTAATTGACTTACATTGCTGTGCCAATTTCTGCTATACCACAAAGTGACTCAGTCGTACATATTTTTTATGTATGACTTTTTAAAAATATTATTTTCCATCATGGTCTATCCCAAGAGCTTGGATATAATTCTCTGTGCTATATAGTAGGACCTATTGTCTATCCATTCTAAATGTAGTGATTTACATCTATTAACCCCAAAATTGCAGTCCACTCTACTCTCTTCCTCCTTGGAAACCACAGATCTGTTCTCCATGTCTATGAGTCTGTGTCTGTTTTGTAAATAGGTTCATTTTTGCATACTTTAGATTCCACATGCAAGTGATATCCTATGGTATATGTCTTTCTCTTTCTGATGTACTCCACTTAGTATGAGAATCTCTAGATGCATTCATGTTGCTGCCAATGGCATTATTTCGTTCTTTTTTATGGCTGGGTAGTATTCCATTGAATACATGTACCACATCTTAATCCATTCATCTGTTGATGTGCATTTAGGTTTTTTCCTTGTCTTGGCTATTCTGAATAGGGCTGCAATGAATATAGGGGCGCATGTATCTTTTAAAATTACAGTTTTTGTCCAGATATATGTCCAGGAGTGGGATAGCTGGATCATATGGTAGTTTTTCTGAGGAACCTCCATATTGTTTTCCATGGTGGTTATGTCAATTTACATTCCCACAAGTGGTGTAGAAGAGTTCCCTCTCTCCACACCCTTTTTAGCATTTGTAATTATAGACTTTTTAGTGATGGCCATTCTGACTAGGATGAGGTGGTACCTCATTGTAGTTTTTAATTGCATGTTTCTAACAGTTAGTGATGTTGAACATCTTTTCATGTGCCTGTTGACCATCTGTATATCTTCTTTGGAGAGATGTCTCTTTAGGTCTTCTGCCCATTTTCCAATTGGGTTTTTTTATTGTTGTTGAATTGTATGAGTTGCTTATATATTTTGATGATTAACCCCTTGTCATTTGCATTGTTTGCAAATATTTTCTCCCATTCCATAGTTTGTCTTTTTGTTTTTGTTTTTTTTTTTTTAATTATTTCCTTTGTTGTGCAAGAGCTGGTAACTTTGATTAGGTCTCATTTGTTTATTTTTGGTTTTGTTTCTATTGCCTCAGTAGACTGACCTAAGAAAACATTTGTATGGTTTATGTCAGAAAATGTTTTGCTTATGTTCTCTTCTAAGAGTTTTATGGTATCATGTCTTATGCTTAAGACTCTTTTGGGAGGAGTGTGCACCTGCAGCATATGGAAGTTTCCCAGGCTAGGGGTTGAATCAGAGCTGCAGCTGCTGGCCTGCGCCATAGCCACAGCAACATCAGATCCAAGCTGTGTCTTGACCTACACCACAGCTCACAGCAGCGCCAGATCCTTAGCCCACTAAGTGGGGCCAGGGATCAAACCCATGTCCTCATGGATACTAGTGAGGTTTGTTACCACTGAGCCACAGTAGGAACTTCTTATGTTTAAGTCATTAAGCCAATTTGAGTACATTTTTGTGCATGGTGTGATGCTGTGTTCTAGTTTCATTGACTTACATACAGAGGTTCAGTTTTGCCAGCATTGCTTTCCGAAAAGACTGTTTTTTCCCATTTTATGTTCTTGTTTCTTTGTTGAAAATTAATTGACCATAGGTGTCTGGGTTTATTTCTGGGCTCTCTATCTGTTCCATTGATCTGCATGTCTATTTTTGTACCAATACCACATTGTCTTGATTACTCTAGGTTTGTAATATTGTCTAAAGTCTGGGAGGGTTATATCTCCTGCTTTGTTTTTTCCTCTCAGGATTGCTTTGGCAGTTCTGGGTCTTTATGGTTCCACAGAAATTTTTGGATTATTCATTCTAGTTCTGTGAAAAATATCATGGGTAATTTGATAGAGATTGCATTAAATCTTTGGATTGCTTTGGGTAGTATGGCCATTTAAACAATATTAATTCTTCCAAACTGGGAGCCTAGGAAATCTTTCCATTTCTTTGAATCCTCTTTATATTCCATTATTAATGCTTTGTAGTTCTCAGTGTACACGTATTTCACCTCCTTGGTCAGGTTTATTCCCAGGTATTTAATTTTTTTTGGTGTGACTTTGAAAAGTATTGTTTTTTTATATTTCTTTTCTAATATTTCATTGTTAGTATGGAGAAATGCAACCACTTTCTGAATGTTAATCTTTTATCCTGCAACTTTGCTGAATTCATTGATCATATTGAATAGGTTTTTTTAATGGGGTCCTTGGGTTTTTTTATATATAGTATCACATCATCTGCATAGAGTGACAATTTTACCTCTTCTCTTCCAATTTGGATACCTTTTATTTCTTTTTTTGTCAGATTGCTATGGCAAGGACTTCCAATACTGTGTTGAATAAAAGTGGTTAGAGTGGGCATCCTTGATTTAGTCCAGATTTTAGTGGGAAGGCATTCAGCTTTTCTCCATTGAGTACTATAGTGGCTGTTTTTTGTCATAAAAGGCTTTTATTACATTGAGATACATTCCCTCGATACCCACTTAAGAGTTTTTATCATGAATGGATGTTGGACTTTGTCAAATGCTTTTTCTGAACCCACTGAGATGATCATGGTAGTTTTCGACTTTTCTTTTTGTTGATGTGGTGTATTACATTCATTGATTTGCCTATGTTGAATTATCCCTGTGAACCTGGGATGAATCCCACTTGGTCGTGGTGTATGATCTTTTTTATATGTTGTTGGATTTGGGTGGCTAAAAATTTGTTGAGAATTTTTGCATTTATATTCATCAAATACACTGGCCTTTTTTGATAGTGTCTTTGTATGGTTTTGGTATTAGGGTAATGGCTTCACAGAATATCTTTGGAAGTATTCCTTCTTCTTCAATCTTTTGCAAGAGTTTAAGAAGGATTAGTATCCTTTCTTTGCGTGTCTAATAGAATTCATCTGTGAAGCCATCTAGTCCTGGTCTTGGCCAGAGTTGTTTTTTTTTTTTTTTTAATTACATATTCAATTTCATTTCTAGTGATCAGTCTGTTCAAATGATCTGTTTCTTCTTGATTCAGTTTTGGTGGGCTGTATGCCTCTAGAAAGTTGCCCATTTCTTCTAGGTTGTCAAATTTGTTGGCACGTAGTTGATAGCAGTGTTCTCTTATGTCTTTTTTTTTTTTTGTATTTCTGCAGTATCCATTGAGATTTCTCCTTTTTCACTTCTTATTTTTGCTTTTTTGGGTTCTCTCTCTCTTCTCAGTGAGTCTTGCCAGAGGTTTGTCAGTATTGTTTCCCCTTTCAAAGAACCAGCTCTTGGTTTTATTGATTTTTTTCTTTTTTTTTTTGTCTCTGTTTTATTGATTTCCTCTCTGATCTTTAGGATTTCCTTCTTTATGATGACTTTAGGTTTTGTTTGTTCTTCTTTTTCTAATTCTTTTAGGTGGCAAGTTAAGTTATTGATTTGAAATCTTCCTTGTTTTTTGAGGAAGGCCTGTATTGCTATGAACTTCCTACTGAGAACTACTTTTGCAGTGTCCCATAGATTTTGTATGGTTGTGTTTTCATTGTCACTTGTCTCAAGGTATTTTTTAATTTTTTTCTTGACCCCTTGGCTTTTTAGTAGCATGTTGTTTAGTTTCCATGTAGTCAGTTTTTTTCTCATTTCTTTTACTGGGGTCAATTTCTAGTTTTATGCCATTGTGGTCAGAGAATATGTTTGAAATAACTTCTATGCTCTTAAATTTGTTGAGGTTATGTTTGTCCCCCAGTATATAGTCAATCTAGAGAACATTCTATGTACAAAAGAGCATTTATTCTGTTTTGATGTAATGTCCTGAAAATATTCATTAAGTCTAAGTATTCTATTTTATCATTTAGGATCTCTGTTGCCGTTTTAATTTTCTGTCTAGATTGATGTGAGTGGGATGTTAAAGCCTCCTACTATTATTGTGTTCCTACCAATTTCTCCATTTATGTCTGTTTGTACTTGTATGTATTTGGGTGCTCCTATATTAGCAACATATATATCGACAAGTATAATGTCCTCTTCTTGAATTGATCCTTTTATCATTAAATAGTGTCCTTTATCTTCCTTTATGGCCTTTGTCTTAAAGTCTATTTTGTCTGAGGTGTATTAGGAAAAGGTGACAGTTCATCTCAGGGAAGGGCTTTGAAAATAATGCTGAAAGGCTCAGCTTCTAGGCCTGTGCCACTAACTCACTGGAGGCAATATCAACACAGGAGCTCTGGATTAGTCAGTAGGCATACTTCCTAACTGTGTACCCTTTCTGATCTCAAATTTTCTCTATAAAATAAGGATAATAATACTCCTTATCGTTAGTGTAGAATCTTGCTATGTCTCAGTTTGCTACCAGGTACACAAATGAGCAAATGTCTTATGTGGTAGTTTATTGCCTAGTGAACATAAGAGAGGTGGTATTATATCTGTGGAACAGAAAAATATTGAGGAATGAGTATAGTTCATTGAAGCTCCTGGGGAGGAGAGAAGACTTGGAGGTGAATGCAAAACTTCTAATTCCTTGTGCAGGTGACCCGGCAGGCTCAAGGCCACACACCGGTCGGACAGGATCCAGGGCTGGCAGGGTACACCGAGAGGATCTCCTTATTATCATTCATGATAATACTAATAATTCACTAGTACTCACTGTTTCTACTCTAAGAGTGTGGAAGTCAGAGGTGTCAGCCCTGGTGTAGAGTGAAACCTTTTCAGTCACCAGGATAAATGCCCCAGCCCCCAGCTAGTTCCCTGGCAGGTTCTTGCCCCAACTGGGAACACACCTGCTCCTTTGAAACTAAGACCAACAGTGTGGTCGGCACTGTGGAGCCCATGGCTGGGGGATGATTTCTGCTTCCACTCCGTGACTTTGGACAATGTATTTAAACTCTTTGAGTATGTGTTCATTTCCTCACCTGTGGAAGAGGGTGTACACACAGTAGCAGGTACTTGCAGGGTGACTGTGAGGATCAGTTCAATGGAAAGTACTTTGCTCCATTCCTGGCACATAGGGTCCTGGAGAGGGGCTTTATTCGCTGAAGCCTGAGAGAGGAGGTATTTAAGTGGAGATTTTCCAGACATATGAATCGTTGCTATATTTTAGGGTTTGGACTCTGAAAAAATATATTATCTTTTAAATAATTTTATTTATCCAAAAAAGCAAAGCTTGATCTTGCTGCATGCCTGGTAACTGTTTATATAGCATTTACATGTATTCGGTATTATACGTAATCTAGAGGTGCTATAAAGTGTATGGGAGGATAGGTACAGCTTACATGCAAATATTGTGCTATTTTATATAAGGGATTTGAGCATCCCTGGATTTTGGTATCTGCATGAGTCCTGGAACCAATCCCCTCAGATACTGAGGGACAATTGCATTTAATGTTGTTGCTTAAAAAGTGTCAGCTTGTCAAAGTGCCCAGGTATTATTTTGAAATATGGCTGATAGATTGGTGGTCAACGGGACATAAATGCTAATGAATAACATGGTTCAGGAACCCACCACAGGATCTCTAAGAGGAGAGACTCTCGGGCATCCCCTAGTTGTTTAGTGGTTAAGATTCAGCGCTTTTACTGCAGTGCCCTGTGTTCAGTCCTTGGTCTGGGAACTGAGATCCCACATCAGACTGCTGCACCCAAGGCAAAAAAAAAAAAGGAGAGGAGTCATTTGAATGCCCAGTCCATGTGCTCCCATCTCCACTCTTATGTTGCCTCAACCACCATGCTTTAAAATGGTGCTGTCTGTACACAGTACAACCAACCAGTGCAGCAATGGTGTTAATTCGATAGGTAGCAAGGTGGTATGTGGTTTCTTTGCAACAGTGTAAACTTCAGAGCTCCACTGACAGTTACTAACACTCCTTTTTGGGATGAGTTGTTTAAACTCCCTAGGCCTCAGATTCCTCATCTATAGAATAATATTTCTCTAAAAGTTTTTGGGAAGTTTAAATAAAACAATACATAGCAGCAGTCAATAAACAATTTTTATTCTGTGTGTGTGTGTGTGTGTGTGACTTTGAGGCTTTCTAATTTTTCTCTGGTTCTTTGCCAAGTGTTGGCAAAGTGAATGCACTTTGTCCCTATATTACCTTTTCTAGATTCACACGATGTGAAAAATCTGTAACTCGTTTCTAACACTATGTCTTGTCCTATTGGTTAATTAATGATTTTAGTTAATTTGGATGCCAAAGGTTTATGCTCTTTAGGAATCTGAGCCTATTGGCCCAGATGAGGTTTGAATTCCACATGTCTTTTCACTCACAGACATTCTAAGATGACTGAATATTCCAAAGTAAACAGTCATGGTCTTATAAACACCAGCCACTGAGTTCCTTTGTCCTATATCTCTTTCCTAAAGCAAATGTATCACATAATACTGTTTCCACTTCTGTTGCTTTTTCCATCTTGAGAAATACAGATCCTGTTGGACTGATCTATATCCAGATTAGAGACAGCTAACCATGACTGCCCTGGACTGAATTATGTTCCCCCAAATCCATATGCTTATGCTCTAACCCTCCATTGTGATGGCATTTTGAGGTAATTAAATTTAGATGTGGTCAGAAGGGCGGGGCCCTCATGATGGGATTTGTGCCCTTGTCAGAAGAGCTTTGCCATGTGAGGACATAGTGAGAAGGTAGTAGTCTACAAGTCAGGAAGCAGGACTTCTTCAGAGAATCTAGTTGGTTGGCACTTTGATCTTGGGCTTTCCAGCCTCCAAAACTGTGAAAATCAATTGCTTTTGTTTAAGGCACCCAGTCTATGGTATTCTGTTACAGCAGCCTGGTTACACTAAGATAATGGCCATCCATATTGTTCCTCAAGCCAACTGTATGATGAAAATGGGGAATTGAACTCCAAATACTGTTCTTTTATTCCCAAACTAGCTATATAAATAAAATTTCATTGGGTGTTCATCCTGTTGCCTTGAAAATAATAGATATATTCTATACATAAAATATGTGTGCTATGCCATATAAAACAAGTGCTGGTCATTCAAAGACCTAAGTGTTTGGATGCAGAAACTGGTGTGTGTATATGTGAATATAGTTGACCCTTGAATAATGAGGGTTTGGGGGCACTGACCCCCCAAACAGTTGAAGATCTGAATATAACTTCACAATTTGCCTTCCTTATCCCTGGTTCCACAACCATGGCGTCAACCATCCATGAAACTTGTGGTACTGTAGTATGTAATTAGTGGAAAAAATCAATGTATAAGTGGGCCAGCACAGATCAAACCCATGTTGTTCAAGGGTCCACTTGTACACTGAAGTGTATAACGAACATATTAACATAGGCAATCTAAATAAGCCACCAGTAATAACAACAATAACTGTGTTAATGATGCTACTGATAATAATGTGGACATTTTTTAATAAATGCCTTTTATGGCCAGATGCTCTGTTAAGTGCTATACAAATATTATACTATTCAAATTAATCTGCACATAAATCCTGAAAGAAATATCGGATCTCTTTTAAGATAGGGAACCTGAGGATCAGGGAGGCTAATTTGCCCAGGGTCATACAGCTGGTAATGGGCAGAGATGTACATTACTGAATTGTGGAAAAATTCTGTGACAATGATGATAACAAGAAGCCTCCTGGTTCGGTGAGCCAGGAGGCCCTGGGCTGCAGGATGAGGACAAGTCACTGTCAGGTAGAGGTGAATGAGAACACAGTTAGTGCTAATGGAGGCCTGCAGACTCTCTCACCCACTCCATAAACCCCACGCTCCCTGAGGCAAGCACAGACCTGTAGGAGAAAGGAGGGGGCTACAAAGAGACTCCATAGACAGGTCCTGTGGGGCTGGAGCCACAGTTCTTGGTGACATTGTCATGGTGACAGGGCCCAGTGATTCCACCAAGCACCGAGGGGCAGACACTGCATCTCCTTTGGTTTTGAGGCATCTCATTCAGTAAATTTGCTCCCATCACCAAAGAGGGAAAAATAAAGATCTTCCTTTCCATCCTGCCTGCCCAAGACACTTCTCTTTGCTCAGCCAAAACCTAGGCTAGGGCTGACAGGTGGTTGGGGAGAGTCCTTCATGTTGTTCATTTGGTTGAAGCAGGACATTGTAGCTTCTGTGTGGATGATCCATTCTCTACGTCCCGCCACTGGCCACACCACTTTCCTAGTGAGGTAGGGCCCCCCTTCCCTCTTTTTAATGGAATCCTTGACTTTACCTCCCTGAAGCCTGGGTTGGTCTAAGTCACGATTCTTAATTTAGAGGGTAGCAGTTGGAGGACACACTGTAGCTCTGGCCTCAAGTTCACTGGAAATCACTGTGTAGAAGCTGTGAGTCAGCCTGCTTCCATCAGGGCCATGGTCAGCTTGTCCTTTTCTGTCAGCAGTATTCACCGAGGATGTCCACCTTTTGGGACTCTGAGTCGTGCCCTGGGCATGTTTTGAGCAGGTTTCTCAAGCCTGGCTTCCTGTCCAGAGTCTCCATTGAAACTTTGGCACCCCTGCTATGATTTGGCTGGAATCAGGAAGAACTAAACTTGGCTTAGTGGCTCACATCCCAAATGCCCTCATTTAGTAGGACATCCGGCTTTTTTCTGCTTTCCTGAGCAGGCCCTGTGAAGCTGCTCACAAGTTCTGCTGCCCACAAAACTACCATTGTTCCCCACCCCCACCCCCGTCTCTCTCACTGTGAGGCAGATCCAGGTTGATAGTACCTTATTGGTATTTGAGGATATTAATTCATAGCCCCCTCTCTCCTCTAGATGAGGGACAAAATAAAAAGACCCAGTTGTTAAATAGAGACCAAAGCACTAGTTGCATCACTGCTAAAGCAAGATTTGAGAAGACAGCTTGGATCTGGAACCAAAATGACTTCCTCCCCATTTACCTAAGAGATGTTTTTGGCCAGAGCAGCTGGACAATTATAGGACTGCACCCCATCCCTCTCTGGGAGCAGGCTCTTCCCTGAGAGGCTTACAAGATTGAGAAAAACCTGTGGACACTGCAGGGAGGCAAAGAGAGACAGAAGTGAGGCCCCATGAGCACCCCCTTCCCCCAAGCTCCTAACAGGGAACCATGGACCAAAAGTCTGGCCTGACACCAGTCACTGCTCTTTGGGGGTGAGAGAAGGGAGAGGAAAGAAGGGAAATGCAGTGATTTCCTGCTAACTCAGAAAAGGAGTAATTTATAAATCTGTGGGCTGGGGAAGGGGAAACAGGAATCACCATCCACCCCACTTTGAACCCCCATCCCTGCACACATCCAAGTGCTGTATCGACAAGCAACAGAAAAGAAGATTCTGGAGACAAAAAAAGAACGACAAGCCTGAAAAAAGTGGCCAAAAAAAGTGGAGGAATAGAAGGAAATATTAGAAATAGGAAACATCTTGAAGAATGATTCAAGGACCTATCTCATAGCCAGTTTTAAAAATTATTGAACATTACGCACTGAGATGTAAACACACTATGGTTACAGAGAACGAGTTAAAGGAGAAGAGTCAACATTTTCAAGTAACAACTTGTACACTCAAAAACATACCTTTCATAAGTTTTGTTAAGGGTGATTTTTTTTTCTTTTTAGGCCCGCACCTGCAGCATATGGAAGTTCCCAGGCTAGGGGTTGAATTGGAGCTGCAGCTGCAGGCCTATACCACAGCCACAGCAACTCCAGATCCCAGCCACATCTGCGACCTACACTGTAGCTCAGAGCAATGCCGGATCCTTAACCCACTGAGCAAAAAAAAAAAAGGAAAGCCAGATATCAAACCCACATTCTCACAGAGACAGCACTGGTTTCTTAATCCCCTAAGCTACCATGGGAACTCTGAGAGGACAGTTTTTTTTTTGGTTAAGTGTTTTGTATTTTTTCCATTATAATTGGTTTACAGTGTTCTCTCAGTTTTCTGCACAGCAAGGTGACCCAGTCACACATACATACATACATACATTCTTTTTCTCACATTATCCTCCATCTTGCTCCATCACAAGTGACTAGATATAGTTTCCAGTGATATACAGCAGGATCTCTGCTGTCCATTCCAAAGGCAATAATTTGCATCCATTAACCCCAGATTTCCAGTAGGAAAAAATTTTTAATGAATGACCCTTTTTTTAAAGCAGCTAGGAGCCTCATGGATATAAACTAAACTCACATCTTCATTATTTAACGAGTTCAGGATTTTAAAATAAAACCAGAATAATCCACTTTTCCATATGGCACTTTTCATCTCCTCTGAAAACTCTGTGAGTTTAGAAATGGCATTGCCAGGTCAAAGGGAAGTGCTGCATCTTGGACAAAATAGCCAGTGATCTCATATCAGGAGCTGCCAACCACTCCCACCAATGGGAGGATTTCCTTCATGCCCTAAGAAATCACAGATTTTGTATAGCAGGAGATCAGAAGGGTGGGAATCAAGCCAGTATTTAACAGTGAGTGCTACGGGTGGGACACCCCAGGGATGCTCTAATAAGGCCACACAAACTTTGGAGAAAAAAAAAACAAAAACCTGTTTAGGACAGCTGGCTAATCTTCTTGGGTGAATCAAGTTGCAACCAAGTTGGAAAGACTTGGTAAGAATAGCTATGTACACTTGACAGAATGCCCCATTAATACTATTTTCAAAAATACCTAGAGACTTAACATTTTTATAAAAATAACTTGGTATTCTTTGTATCCAAGTGTGACCCATTAGAGGAGAAATTTATGGCAGCTCTGTTCCTCAGTGATCTCCTAAAAATGTGACTAGAGAAACATTTGCTTCTCAATGTAGGGTAAAAGCTAGCACATCAAAGTGAAAACAATATTTTACAGAGTTTTCCTCCCAGGAGGAGCACAACTCTTTGAAAGTCTGATGTAAGCAGAGGAACTGTCTTCTGATCTTGAAGGTGGCCACATTTTTTATTCTCATGCAAGAACGACAGATACCAAATGCTTAAAAGCATGTAATAGGGCAGGACTTAGGATGATCTTTGTGTGTTACAAATCAGATATATTTAAATGGACCATTGCATGATTACATGTACATGATTATATTATAAAATATTTTAGTGCTTATCTTACTGCTGTCTCTCCTTTGCTGGCTTTGAAGAAGCAAGGCAGTCATCTTAGGAAGCCCCATGTGGGAAGAAAATAGGATGCCTCAAGGAGTTAAGGGCAGTTTCTAGCCTTCATCTAAGGAAAGAAGGCAAATGCAAGGAGCTGAAATCTTCCAACAACTACATGAGCTTGGAAGTGAATTCTTCCACAGTCGAGTCTTGAATGAAACCACATCCCTGGCTGACACCTTGATTGCAGCCTTGTAAAACCCTGAAACAGAGAACCCACTTACACCATGCCTAGATTCCTGGCTCACAGAAACTGTGAGATAATAAGTGTGTGTTGTTTTAGGCTGCTGCATTTGTGGAAATCTTGTTAGACAGTAATAGAAAACTAAGATAATCTATTTCCTACAGTGGAATGACTGTCAATCATTGGTGTCAGAGGATATATTTAAGGGAGACCACGAAGAAGTCAAATGGGCAAGTGGTGGTATAAATACCTCAGGGTACAGTTAAAATGATGCCAAGGGTCTGACTCAAACCACGACCTATTTACCACATAGACTGTAGGAAGGTTGGGCATTTAGAAGATCTTCATATTCTTGCAGCAATGCATGCATACCTTCGAGATACAGAACCCTATACTCCACGAAAAACCAGACAATTGACTCTTTGCACTATGCTCTCATCAAGCTTTGAAAGGACATTGGAAAAACTCCATTTCCCACATAGTTCTTATTAGACCAGAAAGATACCTTTAAAAATTAACCATAATGCAAATGCAGAAACGGTAGGTACATCTTTCTCATTCCTTAAAGCAGAGAGCAGACTTCTTTAAAACAGAGGTTCCCAGGTCATTATTTTTCTTCTTTGTTAGGAACATAACATGAGGTGGGGAGAAAAAACTGCTTAAAGCAAATTTTCTTCGCCCTGTTTTGTTTTCTACTTCTGGACCATGACTTCTCCAGGTTAATGATGCTGCTAGATCAAGAGGTCCTTTGGAGCAACCCAGTACAGCTGGAAACACCTCCAACAGCCGCCTGTGCATGACAATAAAAGGCAGAGGCCCAAAGAGACCCAAATCTCACATTCCCCTGTGAGAGAAGAGATAGCGGAGCTTTTATCCTAACCTGCAGGTAGATATATTCCAAAGCTGGATTGTGTTCAAATTTACTAATGGGAACCAGGATCTTTGATTTGTAAAGAAGCATCTACTCTGCAAGGAGATCAAACTATGTCATATGAGGGAGAATTGTGTGAACTGGCCAGGATCGCCCTGAATCCAAAGTAATACTAGAGGCTGGGATGAGGACTCCCAGCTCTTGGAAAGTCATGTAACTGTTTAGAGACTTGCGCGAAATCTAAGTGCAAACTCTAGCTCTAGGATGGCTGATAGGTCTTGGGGTTTGATCCTAGCTTGTACTGATTGCAAAAGATGGCTGGAAGGTGGTCTAGGTGAACCACTGGGATAGGAGAGTGTAGGCCTTGTGTGCTTGGAAGCCAAAGGACAGTCAGCCAGCGGTGAGGAGGAAGGACACATGTCTGAGAGCAAACAGGGCAGCTTGCTCAAGTAGCCCTATGGGAAGGGAACAGACCGCCTCCCAAACAATTTTAACCTCTGTTGAAAAAAAATCTTCTTTTGTTCAGTGAACACAGTGAAGGCTAAAAAGCAACACCCTTCAAAGCAGAGTAAGGCAAGGAAGTATTTTCAGTATTATTGGTTTTGTGTTTATTACTGTTACTTGTTTTGTTTTCACCCATCACCCAGAAGCCCCTAGACTTGCTATGTTTTTTTATGAAGAATTCTTTCAGCATTTAATCCTAAGCAATGCAATTTTGGCTAACATCCAAAAGGTTAAGTAGCTGTTCAAGTAAAATGCCATTTTAAAGCAAACAAATGTAGAAAATATCATTTTCAGAAGGGCTCCACAGTCATTTAGAGATACAATTGCAAGTTATTTTTTCCAACATTTGCCCTGGTCTGGCCACAACTTTACCTGATTTTCTGTCTCCAACATGGCTCACAGGCAATTTGCCTTTTGTGGTAAACTTCCAGAATGAAGTTGAGTTATCCACAAAGGCCTTTAAACCTTGTCTTTTTCCTCACTGTTATGATGCTTTAATTACCAAAACCTTAGGAAAAAAATCCACTGCACTCAACTGCAGAAACTTCAGGCCTACAAATTCCCATTCCTGCTTATTGCTAATTTGCCTGCAAGTGGCCTGTGGAGCAGCTGGGAGGGAACAGCACATTGTGCTACCCCTATTTTTGTATTGTTTTTCACTGAAATTATTTGGGATTTAAAAGAAAAATTCCTACTGGCCTGTGTCTTCTCTGTTTCTAAAGTACTGCCAGCCAGATAGGCCCGGCTTCTCTGGGAATCTAACCTTCTGCACTATATCCCAGGCCTCCAGGGAATGTTTCCATGGTTCACTGGAGCAAGTGAAGAAAAGGAAAGAGGCCAGCAATTACAAACGGATTGTGAATCATTTCCTGCAGCATAATTAGGCTCCTAGAGTCTACGGAAGCAGTCCTAAGTCCTGAAGAAACCACTCAATGTTTGTGGCTTCGCTACTCAATAGAATACTATGCAGCCATTCACACGAGGTATAGAGGCATGTTCGACTTCAGGGAAAGCTGTGTGTTAAGCTTTGTTAATTATAAGCCTCTTCCTGGAGGTTTGGAGAGCATGGGTTCAAATAAAACAAGAAGTCTGAGAGAATATATGCTCACGTGGCCGCCTTGGTTACTTCCGGGTTGAGATATCATGCCTTTCTTTCTTACTTCCCTCCCTTCCTTCTTTCCTTTCTCCTTTCTTTTTGAATTTTCTCAGTATCCCCCAATACGCATTTATGAGTTGTGGCATTTCCATAAATGTCCACTGTGTTCTCTGGGTACCACTGAGTGGATGTTCAGACCCTGAAGCCTCCTTCTGTTCCAGCTTTGCCCCGCACCCTGCAGGGCCCCGGTGTGACTTGCTCCTCTGGCTCTGCAGTAGATAAGAACACTTTGAAAATCAGACCCGGTCCTTACTGTCCATGTGACCTTGGGAAATTTAGTTACCCGATGACCCTCTGATGTCTTGTCTATGAAACAAGGAACTTGATACTGCCTGTATTCCGGCACTGCAGTCAAATGAGGGAATCGTGTGTTATCAAATGAGGCCAAATGAGACGGTAAATGGAAAAGCGTTTGTCAACTGTAAACAGTGTGTGATTGTTCCCTCTTATCACAAGCTCCTTGCTGTCCACACAGGAATAGGAGAGGTCGGGAGGACCCAAGCCTAGGGTGGCAGGGCTGCTCCTTACAAGTGAATTACGGGTGTGTGTTGGCATCAACATTCATTTTTGACAGAAATGCTGTTATCTAAATCAGAATTTCTCTGGTTGTCTCAATAACATCTTTCTAGTTATTTTTTTCCCCAGCTCAGGATTTAACTTAAAAAGGCTTTCAGAAACACTAGCTGTGGAATGTGAGGAAAATGATTACAAGCAGAAGGACAGCTTATGAAGTGTCCTGAGTTTTACCCATATATGGGTCCTGATTACAGTGTTGAATTACTATATAGCACTGGGGCCACAGCACATTCAAAAGCCAGATTCTTAGAGTTCCTGTTATGGCTCAGCAGTAACAAACCTGACTAGAATCCTTGAGGACACAGGTTCGATCCCTGGACTCGTTCAGTGGGTTAAGAATCCAGCGTTGCTGTGAGCTGTGGTGTAGGTCGCAGATGCAGCTTGAATCTAGCATTGCTGTGCCTGTGGTGTAGGGCAGCAGCTGTAACTCTGATTCGACCCCTAGACTGGGACCCCTAGCCTACACCCTGTTGGTGCAGCCCTAAAAAGAAAAAAAAAATCCAGATTCTCTGTGGGAGACTGGTCTTATGCCTGGGGCTAGACTGAAAAAAACTGTATTAATAAAAGTTGCAACTCAGAGTCACCCCTTTGACAATGAATTACTGATCTCATGAAGAATATTAGAATAAGTGAATAAGCTTCACTGCAAAAGGAAAAAATGCAAATAACACCTTGCTTGTTACTCATATGTCTATTCCCTGCTTTCTCACAATGCAGACATAGATAAATTCTTTTATACTTGGAAGCTATTTTGACATAAGTCCTAAAATCATTAAAAATTTTTTTTTTATTATTTTTTCCTTTTTTACAAGTGCACCTGGGGCATATGGATGTTCCCAGGCTAGGGGTCAAATCGGAGCTGTGGCCTACGCCACAGCCACAGCGATGAGGGATCCTCAACCCATTGAGCATGGCCAGGGATTGAACCTGCAGTCTCACAGAGACAAGGTCAGGTTCTTAGCCCACTGAGCCGTAATGGGAACTCCAGAAGTCCTAAAAACATACACAATGATAGGTAAGAAGTCTTACCTATAGATAGGGTCTCATCTACTTCAGCACACAGACACATGTTAAAGCCTTGTGGATTTTATTTTTCAAAGAAAAGTTGCAGAAAGTAAGCAAAGAAAGCTCAGAAATACTTTCTCTAGATTCACTGAATGTTAACATTTTACATCGTTTGCTTGATCTCTTTCTCTCTGTGTTCCTATTGTTATTCTTGTTGAAGCTTTAGAAAAAGAGTTGTGAATGTTCTTAAGAGTCTTTCTTATTAATATCAATGTCTGAAATTTGTTTCCCAGAAGTAAAAATATTTGCAGGTTTTCAGCTACATTTGAAACTCCTCCTCCATTTAACTTTTCAAACAGCTGGTAAAAGATCTCTGCAATTGTGCTTTCAGATTCCAAGCCTAGCCCTGCCCCTTCACATCAACATGCCCTTTAAAAAGCCAATTCATCTTTCTCAAGCTTAGTTTTCATATCTGCCTGGGAGGCAGTCATATCTCTGTCCTTGTATTGCAGTGAGAATTAAATAGCAGGGAAAGCACTTTGTAAACTATACATTTTTTTGTGTATAACCAAAATGTTATTATTCACATTACTAATGAAGTAACATTGACTCAGGTTCTCCTAATTATGATTTAGCCCTAAATCACGTTTCAGGTATTTGATGGTATCTACAGCAGTGCTGGCGTTCACTGACACTGAAGCCATTAGAGGGAGTTCTTTTATGGCATAGGGGTTTAAGGAATACGGTGTTGTCACTGCAGTAGCTTAGGCCACTGTTGTGGCTGGTTCCATCCCTAGCCCAGGAACTTCCATATGCCGAAGGTGCAGCCAAAAAAAATAAAGAGACTTGTGTTTGCCAAGAGGGAGGGTGAGGGAATGGGATGGACTGGGAGTCTGGGGTTGATAGATGCAAACTATTACTTTTGGAGTGGATAAGCAATGAGATCCTGCTGTATAGCACAGGGAACTATATCCAGTCACTTGTGATGGAACATGATGGAGGATAATGTGAGAAAAAGAAATATATATGTGTATATAACTGGGTCACTTTGCTGTAAAGTAGAAATTGACAGAACACTGTACAACTATAATGGAAAAAATAAAAATCATAAAAAAAAAATCAGGGAAGGCAGGAAGCTTCTCTGGGCATCTTTGTTCCAGAACTGCCATCTCTAAGGTGGTGGCAGTTAAAACTCAGACAGCTAGGCTCTCCTTTAATTTTGATTCAGTTGGTCTGGGGTGGCCTGAGATACTGCATTTCTTTTCTTTTCTTTTTTTTTTTTAGGGCCATACCTGCAGCATATGGAAGTTCCCAGGCTAGGGGCTGAATCAGAGCTGCAGCTGCTGGCCTGTGCCACAGCCACAGTAACAAAGGATCCAGGCCACATCTGTGACCTATACCACAGTTCATGGCAATGCTGGACCCTTAACCCACTGAGCGAGGCCAGGGACTGAACTGCATCCTCATGGATACTACTCAGGTCTGTTAATGCTGAGCCGCAACGGGAACACCAGATACTGCATTTCTGACACTTTTCCTGGTGATGTTGAAGCTACTGCTTCCAGGACCACATTGTGAGAGCCAACTACTCGAAAGCATGGTAAGGCTCAGTAGGTTTGCTTCACAGGCGTTCACATGTGGGAAAAGCTAAGCTCTCTAGAAAAGCTTTACACTCTAAAGCGGTGCTTGGCAAAACCTCATGGGCGTACAAATCACCCACGGACTCCTGTTATTTGCGGATTTTTCTTCATTAAAGTCTAAGGTGAGCTGGTGAGTCTGTTTCTCAAAGCACACAGGTGATGCTTATGCTACTAGGCTGCTGACCATGCTCTAACAATGCTGGGAGGTACAGTTCATGGCTCTGCACTTGATTTCTATTAACAAACAAGAGGCTGTTCCCTATTTATTCCTAAGTATCCCAAGCTTCCTGCCCTCAGTCGGTTGCTCAGAGAGCATGGACTGCGTGTTCAGCCCTGCAGGAACCGAGGTATGTTTTGCTGTTTTGTTTGACTTATCTTATTGAATAACATTAGAAAGCTCTTGCCGAAGTACTTACAGCACAAGATAACTGAAAAAAAATTCTACTTTGGATCCATGGCTCTTGCTTGCCAAAGAGACAAAACTAGCTCACGAGAGGGGAGAGAGCAGTACTGTTGAGCCATTATTTAAAATGCCTGGTGAGTTAAATCATCATTCTCACTCTTAACTTCAAATTCAAAAATGTCATCTCAAATAGTTTGCATTTTTTTCATGTGGGACAGACTCAGAAGCACTGTTTCAGAGACAGAAGAGTCTGAATTTGTCAGTGACTTAAATGAATAGAAATAAAAATAAGTTAAAAAAAACAAAACAGGAGTTCCCGTCGTGGCGCAGTGGTTAACGAATCCGACTAGGAACCATGAGGTTGCGGGTTCGATCCCTGCCCTTGCTCA
>PVHT020000254.1:4652451-4670826 GCA_004024745.2 Catagonus wagneri | reverse complement strand
CAGTGTTTCCTGTAAATGATCAGTCTTTGCCTCCAGTCTATTTCCAATGCCTTGCATCATCTTCAGCATCAACAGTCTAAAGTCTCTTTCTGGGAGGCTGATAATCTCCTCATCACTGAGCTGTTTTTCTGGGCTTTTCTCTTTCTCCCTTATCTGAGTTACAATTTTCTGTCTTTTCATTTTTATAGGTTTTTGGTGTGGTGACCTTTGTGTCGACAATAGAGTTGTAGCCTCTCTTAGTTCTGGCGTTTTCCTCCCCTGTGGCTAAAGTTGGTATGGAGGGGGCTTGCTCTAGGCTTCCTGATGGGAGGGAGTGATGCCTGCTCATTGGTAGGTGGAGTTGATTCCTCTCCCTCTGATGGGTGGGGCTTTGTCTCTGGATGAGATTAGAGGCTTGCTGTGTGCCTGAGGGGTCTTTAAGCAGCCTGTTTACTGATGGGTGGGGTTGAGATCCCACCTGGCTTATTGTTTGTCCTGGGGCTTCTCAGCACTGATGGGAGGGACCAGATTTTCCTAGAAATGGCCACCCTCAGAGAAATGCAGGCTGATGAATGTTCCCGAGAGCTTCACCTCCAGTGTCCTTCCCCCACATCAAGGCACAGTCACCCCTGTTTTCCCAGGAGATCCTCCAAGAATTGCAGTCAGGTTCCACCCGGATTCCTATGGAGACTGCTTTGCTCTGGGACCCAGTGCACGTGAAAGTCTGTGTGTGCCTTTCAAGAATGGGGTCTCTGTTTCCCCCAGTCCTGGGGAGCTCCTGCACACAAGCCCCTCCGGCCTTCAATGCCAGATGCTCTGGGGACTCTTTCTCCCTTTGCCAGATCCCCAGGCCTGGGGATTTAACGTGGAGCTCAGAACTCTCAGTCCTGTAGCTGAAACTCTGTGATGCAGTTACTTTCCAGTCTGTGGGCCTTCCCACCCAGGAGGTATGGGGTTGCTTCTATCGTGTAATCACCCCCCTACCTCTTGATGTGATCTCCTCTTTTTCTTCTGGAGTAGAATATCTTTTTTGAAAGTTTACAGTCCATTTGGTTGAAGGTTGTGTGGCATTTGGTTGTAGTTTTGGTGTTTGTTGGGAGAGAAGTTAGCTCCAGTCCTTCTATTCTGCCATCTTAATCCAATCTCTGTAGACTTTTTGATGATGGCCATTCTGACTGGCGTAAGGTGGTACCTCATAGTGGTTTTGATCTGCATTTCTCTAATAATGAGTGATGCTGAACATATTTTCATGTGTTTTTTGGCCATCTGTATGTCTTCTTTGGAGAATTGTCTGTTTAGATCTTCTGCCCATCTTTTGATGGGGTGGTTTGTTTTCTTGGTATTGAGCTGTAGGAGGTGTTTGTAAATTCTGGAGATTAATCCCTTGTCAGTTGATTCATTTGCAAATATTTTCTCCCATTCTGTGAATTGTCTTTTCGTTTTGTTTAGGATTTCCTTTGCTGTGCAGAAACTTTTAAGTTTAATTAAGTCCCATTTGTTTATTTTTCTTTTATTGTCATTACTCTGACAGGTGGATCTGAGAAGATGTTGCTGTCATTTATGTTGCAGTCAGGTTTGATTGACCCAGATTCCTGTGGAGACTTTTCTTTGCCCTGGGACCCAGTGCACGTGAAAGTCTGTGTGCGCCTTTCAAGAATGGGATCTCCTCTTTCCCCGAGTCCTGTGGAGCTCCTGCACACAAGCCCCGCTGGCCTTCAATGCCAGATGCTCCGGGGGCTCTTTTTCCTTGTGCCACATCCCCAGGCGAGGGGATTTGACTTGGGGCTCAGAACTCTCAGTCCTGTAGCTGAAACTCTGTGATGCAGTTAATTTTCCGTCTGTGGGCTTCCCACCCGGGAGGTATGGGGTTGCTTCTATCGTGTAATCGCCCCCCTACCTCTTGATGTGATCTCCTCTTTTTCTTCTGGAGTAGAATATCTTTTCTGAAAGTTTACAGTCCATTTGGTTGAAGGTTGCCTGGCATTTGGTTGTAGTTTCGTTGTTTTTGGGAGAGAAGTTGAGCTCTAGTCCTTCTATTCTGCCATCTTAACCCAATCTCCCAAGCAACATATTTCTGAATAACTAAAGACCTCGAGAATAATCCTTTCTGGTAACCTGGGTGCCACTTGCCTAAATGCTTTTTTGAAATCTTCCATAGTTAAATAGCCGTGATAGTGCCTGTCCAAAGCTGTGAAGATGTGTCTTATTTCATTCCAATATACTTGAGCTTCCTTCTTTCCTTACAGTTCTTAAAAACTCCTTAAGTAATACCCCAGAGTGCTTGGCACGTGCTCAATGCAGCGTTTGACATCGTGCAGAATTAGCGTTATATGGAGCACTGGCCCCCATGGTAGGGAAAGGTGTGTTCTGTGGTAGCTCCATTCTCATCGAATTGCCCAGAAGTGTTTGGCTCTACTGAGGACATCACAGAATCAGCTTCTGTCTTGGAGGGCTTGTAACCAAAGCATTACAATAGCAACTTTAAAGTCCTCTCTGCTTAGATAGCCTTCGTTATCTTCATCGCATGCTTTAAATACTTCCAAGGCCAGAGCCCTCCTAGCAGAGATCGCTCTCGCCAAGCCCTCCGCAGTTCAGGAAGCTCTGTGCATTTTAAATGTAGTGGTATGCCTCTACTAACCCCAAACTCCCAGTCGATCCCACTCCCTCCCCACTCCACTTGGCAAACATAAGTCGGTTCTCTATGTTTGTGAATTTGTTGCTGTTTTGTAGATAGGTTCATTTGTGCCATATTTTAGATTCCACATTTAAGTGATATCATGGTAAATGTCTATTTTTCTGACTGACTTTGTATGATAATCTCTAGTTGCACACATGTTGCTACAAATGGCATTATTTTGTTCTTTTTATGGCTGTTATTACTCACGCTTTTTGCATCATATCCTAAGAATCCATTGCTAAATCTGAAGGTCATGAAAATTTAGCTGTAAATTTTCTTCTGAGTTTTATAGTATTTGTTCTTACATTTAGGTCATTGATCAATTTTGAGTTAATTTTGGTATGTAGTGTGAAGTGTGGGTCCAATGTCATCTTTTTACATGTAGATATGCAGTGTCCCAACACCATTTGTGGAAGAAGCTATCCTTTCCCCAGTGAATGGTCTTAGAACCCTGGTCAAAAAGCATTGACCATATATATGGGTTTATTTCTGACCTCTCAATTTTATTCCATCCATCCATATTTCTGTCCTTATGCCATTACCACACTATTTTGATTACCGTAGACTTACAGTGATTTTTGAAAATGGGAAGTGTGAATCTGCCAACTTTGTTCTTATTCAAGATTATTTCCCCTATTTGGGGGTTCCTTGAAATTCAGTGTCAATTTGAACATTGGTGTTCCATTTTGTTCCGAAAAGGTCATTGGAATTTTGACAGGGATTGTACTGAATATGTTGATCAGTTTTGGTAATATTAACATCTTAATATTATCTTTTAATCCATAAATATAGAATGTTTTTCCATTTATTTAGGTCTTACATTTGTAGACAAAAAATTAATAGTCAATCTAAGAAAGAAATGGAAAATTTTATTCAAGCTAACCTGAGGATTATAACCCAGGAGCCAGTCTTTCAGAAAGCTCTGAGGACTGTTCTGCTGATTAGAGGTCAAAGCACAGTTATACATCAAATGACATATTATTGAGAAATTACAGAATCCAGATCTACATGTACACAGTAAATAGTGGGTCATGCATCATCATGGCCTCTTACAAGTTAAGGATGTTTACCTCAAGGTCTAGTTAAAGCAAATGCACAATTCACACTAAATGGAAGGGAGGAGGTACAAACAGGCAGAGAAAAACTGAAACAAAATTTTTCTCTTCTTACCATAAAATATACATTTTATTTCATCACATTATTTCAGCAATGTTTTTAATTTCCTATATACAAGACTTTCATCTCTTGATTAAGTGTTCTTAATTTATTCCTTTGGATGCTATCATAAATGAAATTTTCTTAATTTCCTTTTTGTATCACTTATTGCTGGTGCAAAGAAAAACTGATTTTTGATGTTAATTTTGTAGTTTGCAACTTTGCTGAATTTGTTTACTGACTGTGGGAGCTTTCTGTGGATTCATTGGAATTGTCTATATGTAGGTTCATGTCATATGTAAACAGATACAGTGTTACTTCTTACTTTCCAATATATTTTACTACTTATCTAATTGCTTTAGCTAGAACAATCAGGAAAGTGTTGATTGATTTTTTTTTTTTTTACTTTGAACCACCTTTGCCTTTATGGCATAAATCCTGTCATCTTTTTAATATGCTATTGGATTCAATATGTTAATATTTTGTTGAGGATATTTGAACCTATATTCATAAAGGATATCAATTTATACAGTTGACCATTGAATAACACAGGGGTTCATGGTGTTGACCCCCGCTCTCCGTGTAAATTGAAAATCTGAGTAAACTATATATCTGTGGCTCTTTATCCATGGATTCAATGAACCTTGGATAATGTAGTACCATAATATGTATTTATTGAAAAAAAAATCCAAGTTAAGTGGACCCGAACAGTTCAAATGTGTGTTGTTTAGGGGTCAGCTGTGTTTTCTTTTTTTGTTACATACACTGTCTTCATAGAATGAGTTAGGAAGTGTTCCCTTATCCTTGATATCTTGTAAAGAACTGATGTTTCTCGGTAGAATTCACCAGTGAAGATATCTGGCTAGTCCTGAAGTTTTCTTTGTTGGGTATATTTGATTACTGCTTCATCCTCTTTACTTGTCATAGGTCTGTTGAGATTTTGTCTTTTAGAGTTTTTTTTTAATTTCTAGAAATTTTTCCTTTTCGTCTAATTTGTTGGCATATAATTATTCATAGCATTCTTTTATCCTTTTTATTTCTGTAATGCTAGTAGTAACATCCCCACTTTCATTTCTTTTTTTTTGCCTTTTTTTTTTTTTTCATTTTATGGCCGCGGGTTTATGGCTGCACCCGCGGCATGTGGAGGTTCCCAGGCTAGGGGTCTAATCGGAGCTGTAGCCACTGGCCTGCGCCGCAGCCACAGCAACGCAGGATCCGAGCCGCGTCTGCAACCTACACCACAGCTCGCGGCAACGCCGGATCGTTAACCCACTGAGCAAGGGCAGGGATCGAACCCGCAACCTCATGGTTCCTAGTCGGATTCGTTAACCACTGCACCACGACGGGAACTCCCCACTTTCATTTCTGTATTTAGTTATTTGTGGTTTTTTTTTGGTTAGTTTAGCTGAAATTGTTTTAAAATTGTTTTAAATTCAAAGAAACAATTTTTCCTTGTGTTGATTGTGTGTTTTCTATATTTCTTTATTATTTTCTTCCTCCTGCTATTTTTAAGTTGTACCTGTTTTTCTAGTCCCTTAATATGAATTTAGGATATTGATTTTGAGATCTTTTTCACTCTTTGCTGGTGTTTACGGCTATGTCACTGAGTGCTGCCTTGGCTGTATCCTATGCTCATGAAATGAAAGATTTAAGATGGCAGTAATCTCCAAACTAGTCTATTTGCTGGTCTCATAGAACAAGTTGGAGAGTGTATCTTTCTCCATGTAATTAGAGTTTATGAAGACAATATTAATTCTTAAATATTTGGGTTACTTCGTAGCTTCATTGAAGCTGTTTGGGCATTGGTTTTCTGTTCTGGAAATTTCTTCATTATAGGCTCAAAGCCACTTACTAGCAATTGGTCTGTTCAGGTTTCTATTTCTCCTTGATTCATTTTCAAATAGTTTGTGTCTATGCCATGTAGGTTATCTTAATTTGTTGAGAAAGTTCTTCATGGTATTACCGTAAAATCCTCTGTATATCTTTAAGTTCAGTGATGATGTTCCCTCTTTTATTCCTGATTTTTAATTTTTTTCTCTTTTTCAGTCTAGCTAAGTGTTCATAAGTCTTGTTCATCTTTTCAAAGAACACTTTTAGTTTCATGGATTTTTTTCTATATTTTTTCATTTTTTCTATTCTAATCTTTATTTCCTTTCTATTACTACGATTTGTCTTTAGTTTTATAAAGTTGAAGTTTAGATTATTAAGACCTTTTTAAATATTGGCATTTACAAATATAAACTTCCCTATAAACAATGCTTTAGCTGTATCCCATAATTTTGGACACGTTGTATTTCATTTTTATTAATCTCAAAATACATCTTAATTTCCCTGTGGTTTCTTCTTTGAACTATTGGTTAGAAGCATATTGTTTAATTTCCATATGCTTGTTAATTTCTCAAATTTCCCTGTTACTGATTTCTGATTTAATTCACTGTGCTGGAAAAAAATTTGTATAATTTCAATACTTTGAAATTTGGGATAGTGTTTTATGATCTAATTTATATCTGTCAACATCTCTATACAATTGAAAAAAAAACATGTTCCTGTGTTCAATGGAGTGTACTATAGATGTTAGGGCTGGTGGCATAAGAGCATTTTTCAATTCTTGTATTTTCTTGTTGATCTCGAGTCTAGTTGTTTATTCCTATTCGTCACACAGGTCAGTTGAGATTATCCAATCTTCAAGCTGCCTGATTTTTTTTTTTCTCCTACTAGCACAAAGCTGCTGTTGAATGCCTTGGTCAGTTTTTCATAGCGATGGTACTATTAAATACAAGATTTCTGTTCTTGTAAAATAATACTTGTCTATTTATTGATAGTCTCTTTTGTTGAGACCCAAAAGGCTTTCAAAGGAAAAAAAAATGCACTGGAACTTAGTGAATATTTGTGAACATAAATCTTGCCACAGACCTTTAAGCCTTCCAATAATGAATATTAACAGATGAAAGCCCCAGGACCTCAGTGTATTATAATTGAAGTGTACCATAACTTGTAATTCAAATTGAGTGCCAACACCAGCATCATGGGCTTCACCTGGCTAGAAATGCAGAATCTCAAGAACCACTATCCGAGAACCACTGAATCAAAAGCTGCATTTTAAGAAACTCTCCAGGTGATTCACACACACATGCACATTAGAGTTTGAAAAGCAATGGGCTAAAGGTCTTGAAACCCACCACACTTTAAGCCTTCAATGTATGCTAGTTTTGAAAATAGCAATTTTTCATTTATTCCTATAACTTTGCTAAATGTCCTTTTCCCCCTCTAGACTGAAACTCCCAAAGGGGAGTCTGCTTACTGTTGTACCCTAGAGTCATGACCATGGTAAATGCTGTAAGATCTGTCAAGTAAATCGATGAACTGGACTCTGGGATCTCATTCTTAGCTGCTTCTACCCATTTCAAACAGTTTCAGAAGAGGTTTAACTTCTTAACATAGTTGGAACACCTCACCTTTCCCAGATGATTTGGAAGGATCTCTGAGATGTGGAAACTCTTGAGATAAAGAAGCTGTAGTTTATCTTTTGCTTAAACTGGGTATTTATCTAAAACTTGAGTTTCCTAGCCCCTAAGGGTTCTCTGAATATTGGAAAGAAGGAAGCCATTAAGCGTAGTCCTTATAATTCTGCAGGAGGACTAATTTTGATCTTGTATGATTTCATTAGTTTTACTTCCTTATAATTGTCTTTTCCATTAGGAAAAGTTATTGGAATATGAGTAAAATGTCATAAATTAACAAAATCAACACTAGTTAAAAAAATTAACAAAATCAACACCAGTTTAAAAAGACTTTTCACAGAGATTTATATCTTATCCTTATAGCTTCTCCTGCCTTTTACATAAAAGGATTTGAGGCAAATGTTTACAACTAAATGATATGAGAAAACATAACTAAAGCAATTTGCTGAGCTATCACACCTTACAGTGACCTTCTGATCTCTTTGCCTGTGCGTGCTGGTGAAAAGTCTCATATTTTATAACCTAGAAAGCATAATAATGAGGCGATACCTTTGTCTCCAATCTTCCCAGTAGGAAAGGGGCTTTACTATAAATGGCTTTTGTGAAAAATCAGACTACCTCAGTAATTCTTCCAGTTTAAAAAAAAAAAAAAACCTCAAAACAAGAAACAGATAACTAGTATTAACAGTGTTTTTATTTACAAAGAATTACTTTTATTTGGCTGTTGGGAAAACCACTAACATTTTTCACTTTAGAAAACATTAAATAATAAACAAATGTTATACAGTACTTTGGATAACTTCTTCCATCAGTGTAGTGCAATGTATCATTGGCACCTAAAAGTGAAATTTTCTATTTTCCCCTTTCATCTTCGGTTGTGCAGTTAATATGACCAAAAAGGAAATGAATCATTAAAAATGGACCTAAAGCCATATTTTCTGGCCCTTATTCAAAGGCTTACTGATGCATATTCCCCTTCCGGCCCTGCCTCCACCAAGTTAAATGATGAAAGACATCCCATTGTATCTATTGTTCCAAAAATAATACCATTTTGTAGGATCTGGGGGATTCCAATCACCCAAAGAGAAACCTCTATCATTAGGTGAAGGAAAGACCCCAGCAGTGGTAGTGGGCATGGCACTCTTTTTCAGTAGCCAAGTTAAGTGGTCACACATGTTGCAGAGGGAATGAACCAAATAAAAATCTCTCTAAAATTGTGCTCTTTGATACAGTCTCTTTAAAAATCTGAAATATCATCCCTTTAAGCAAGTGAAAGGGTTATATACCTTTACCAAGGAGAATATATATATACTCCCACATTAGGACATTATTGAGATACTAAGATATCTGTCCAGCACACACTCTTTTGCAATAAAGAGATTTTTAATTTTGTCTTTTTTTTTCTTTGTGTTTTGTTTTAATACTGCTAGGTTTGCCATAAAGGGGGAGACATTTTAGTAAGCTCAGCATTTGGTGGCTTTTGATTCCTCTCCATTCGCCAAATGGGAAATAACCTAAACTAGACCTTAGCCTGGTCCAAGTTACTTAGTTCTGGAGATTTTCATGACGTAGTAATAGGATCGAAACATCTTTGGGGAGGTTCTGTAATCGGTCATTCTACCTTAAGGTAAGAACATCTTTAACCATCTTAAATAGAAAAATGATCAATTTTTTTAAAGCTTCAAAAAATTTCATTTTTTCTTTTTTTTTAAACAAAGGATTCTAATTTAACAACTGTCCCTGCCAGGAAATGTTCCCTCACACTCCAGTCTGAGCCTGTTTCCTCTTGTTCTATTCTTAGTGCATATGGAGAACAGCTGGTCGCCATTCTCTCTGTACCCGCCCTTCATATACTTGAAAACCAGCAATGGTTTGCCCCTCAGTCTTCTCTTCTCCACGCTGAATAATCCCAGTTCCTTTACTTTTTCATCATAGATCTTTTTTTCCAACCCTTTAATCATCTTTGTGACTCCTGGCAAAAACAGCAGAAAATATTTCGATTACTTAATCAGAAATCAGCCTCAGGAACAAATGGCCTTTTAAGAGTTAGGAATGTAAAGGTAAAATCTGCAGGGAGGAAGTATCGTTGGGGGCTCACAGGTCTTAGAATTCCAATATTGTTCTGTTGGCTCTAGTATGAATCCCATTCCAACACATCCAGTGCCTCAAAGCATGGGACCTGCTTCCTGTCCCATCCTGACACAACACGTAAATTATGATCTAGATCTGCCTAGATTTATACAGATTTAAAAGTTAGTACAAAAATCTGTTTCAACGAAGCTGTCCCACACCCTGCTTCCACAAACAGAATCTTTCCTCTGAAACAACTAGAACTTTCATAAAGCTTTCGACAGAAAGAGCCATGCCATTAGGGTGAAAGCTGTTGGTTTTAAAGTGTAACCTGAAACGGTGAGGGTTTTATATGTTAACTGCAGTTTCCTGTCTTGCACGGTCTGCTATCCTTTGCAGAGACCAAACTCAAGGCCATTAAAATATTCATCCCCTTACTACCACAATCCGAAAACCTCTGCCAATTTTCTCATGGAACTGGATGACAACCCACTGTGTATTTTTTAACTTGAGAGATCACAAGCTGCCTTTCCCCTTGCAACTAGAGTTTGCAAACATTAGGAACACAGAACTGTTTAATATCCATAGCACACTTACACAGAACACAGTTCTACTAATGAGTGATTACGTATCCACTCTACATAACTACCTTTAAAAGAAAAATACAGGTAACAAGAACAAATGCATCTCCACATGTTCCACACCCTTCTTTTATAAAGTGAAGGCAGTAAAAGTCAGTGTTCAGGTCAGACCAGAACTAACAAAGTGGAGAGGAGAAACCAATTTCACAAGCACATTGTACAAAGCATCTTAGGCAAAGTCAATACTACTCGTGGTACAACACTGAACAAATCACAGAATGGCCATTTGCACAGATTTCTTTTGAAAACTTCTCCCATAATTAGCTACAAGGAACACCCTGTAACCAGGTCACCCATGCCAAAGGCTTTCTTCAAAGAGACAGAGAAGGAAGGAAGGTAACACCCAAAGATGGCTTTGGACGTGTCTATAGATGTCCCCCTGTATTTCAAGGAGGGTGTCACTGTTCATTGGGATTGCACAAAAGCAGGCCAGCAAGACGTGGGTCACCCACCAGACTTTCTCCTGACCCACTCTTCTTCTAGGCCTGATAAGAGGGAGGAGAGGACAGGAGGTGAATATGGGAAAAAGAAGAGGGAGCAACATGGGGGTTCAATGCTAGTTCTGGAGTTGCTCGCGTTCTTCAGTGCAGTGGCCTTTTCTCAAGCTCACATCATCCAATGCAATCTCCCCAGTGTGACCACGCCTTTTTTCACCTTTGAAGATGACCTAGGGAGAGAATGCATACACTGGTCAAGCCTCCTCTGCCCCTTTCCAACGCCTGCTCATTTAGCAAAATAAAGGCAAACTTGCCCCAAACTAAATAATAAACTTAACAGAAGGAAAGGCTAGCCAGAGTTGCCACTGTTATCTGTGGCTTGCCTTTGGGTTGAAACTGTAGTCATCAGTAAACTGTTAATCAGACAGCATTACCCAGAATCAGTTGATCTCTAAAAAGCCATTCTAAATGACAAACTATTTCCATTTAGGAATGATTACGAGGTAGACTTGTCAGAGATTACCAAGGTCAGAAGTAAAGTGTGTGATGGAATATAAAGTGGCAGAAATTAGGAGCCAAAGATCTGAAAGATCATAATCATGCAGCCTATCTTAGATGTTCTCTGGTTCCTCTTCCAAGTTAATAGTTTTGTTGCCTAAAATAAAGTAGAACCAAACACCCCAATTCAATCACATTGTTGTTTCACTTATGTAAAGACCAAAAACTTTCTTGTATTCTATCTTCTTAGAGCATCCTTGCTGTTTTAAAAACCAGAAACTTATGATGTGACACGAATTACTGTATATCTCCCAACAATGTAAAAATGAAGAAAAATTTTAAGAAAAACAATGAAACAAAATCCAAGATCTGATCATGGAGTCTATTCTTTCTTTTTAAAAAGTTTCTAGACACTGTACCTATAGGTATAGAGTCAGAATTCCCTAATAAGTTCTGTAATTATTGACAGAAAGAAGACACCTTTTCCAAATACATTCACTACCTTAATGGGGTGTTATAGATCATTTTATTGCCATTTATTACTTGATTACTTAAGGTAAAATTTATATATTCAGTCAAATCTTTTCCCACATCCTGTCCTGAATAGAATAATTCTTTCCAAACACACTGTTCTGGTTCCCACCCAAGGCTGCTTAACCATGATCTCTGAGGCAAAGGGGAAAAAAGGACTTTAAAGAAATATTTCAAAAAAGAAAAAAAAGCACTTTAGTGTAACTCTCATGGTGGTCAAATTTGAAGTTTATGGGGTTTGAGGAAAAGGAAAAGCAGATATGGTTAAGCCCACCTCCACCCCCCCCACCCTTTGAAAGATTTTATTCAAAATAGAGGCTGTTCGCCAGGGTGGTCAGAGGTTGCAACAGAAAATGTACGAAGGGACAAAGGGATCATAGAAAGAGGCAACGCGTGGGGTAAAAAGCACCAGCGATGTGCCTGAATGAAGAGAGCAAGGCTTCCAGTGCGACCCTGTGAAGCCTCCTCTGAAAGGAAAGCTCGCGGGTCCGCCGCCTGGGGGTCTACTTACGCTCTTGACGTCAGCCCCTCGCAAGGTGATGTGCGTTTGCCTCCAGCCATGGCCACCATTTCTTCCCCACAGGGCTGCTCCGTGGGCACCGTGTTTTCTCACAAACACCTGGAGCGTGCCGGAGTGCAGCCCCGTCACCTTGTGCCTGAACGACAGGCACAGGTCCCCTGAGTGCAGGAGGTGCCCGAGAGGGAGCAGCAAGCGAGCGGCCCGTCCCGCGGGGCCCTTGGCTGCCGAGACTGTCAGATACTGTCCACCTGCAGGGGAAGAGCAGGGCCGTGTGTGCGCCGATGTCCCTTCCGGCACGACAGTGGGGACGGGAGGTTTAGCCCCTCTTGCTTTAGTAAACTTGAGACTGTGACAGTCATTTGTAAAGAATTCAGATTTTTGAAGGAGAAAAATACGACACTTTTTTGCCATGTTAAATCTGTGGTTCTGTATTTGCAGAAAAACGCTTACTTTGCTCAAAGGGAATATAGATTATACCACCGACACACAGTAATTAGTAACCCTAACGCTGTGAATATTCTCAGCTAAATAAGATGAGACACACAAAAAGACACATTCACCACCTCTTGATCCTCATGCAGGGAGGACTAGACTGTCTCACTGGCTGGCTGGTAGGGTGGCTGACTTCAGTTGCCAGGATGAATTTTATAGGTGGATTTCCTACAAAGAGCAAATGGTGATTTAAAGGCAAGAGAGCAAATGGTGATTTAAAGGGACACGATCTGTTTTTTCCTTTCCTCTCTCCACTTTAGAAAGAGAGAGGGATCCTTTAAAAATGAGTTGGCTGTGCTTCTCTCACCTCAAGAAGATGCAGAAGTGCTCTGGAAACCCACCACCTCTTTCGAGAGTATCAATATTATTTGGAGGTAAGTAGTTTAAAGCATTTTTATTTTTTTATTTATTTTTTAATTTTTTTGTCTTTTTGCCTTTATGTAGAGCTGCACTCACAGCATACGGAGGTTCCCAGGCTAGGGGTCTAACAGGAGCTGTAGCCGCCGGCCTTTGCCACAGCCACAGCAACGTGGGATCCGAGCCGCGTCTGCAACCTATACCACAGCTCACGGCAACGCCGGATCCTTAACCCACTGAGCAAGGCCAGGGATCGAACCCTCAACCTCACGGTTCTTAGTCAGATTCGTTTCCGCTGAGCCACAAAGGGAACTCCTAAAACACTTTTATTACATAAAAAAACCATAGCAATATAATATATAAATTTTCTATTATATGTACACACAAAATGTTAAAATCTTTCCCCTTGGAAAGGGCACTCTGAAGCCTTGGATCCCTGGAGCTAACAGTGTTTGTTTCCCCTGTTGTTAGAGGAACTGCAATTAAGGGGAGGGAAAAAATAAAAAGAGAGTTTGAACAGCAGTTAAGTGGGGGATGCTGCTGCCCTAAAGAGGGAAAGTTATAAGTAGTACTTGGAAACTTAAGACAAAGGCCATTCCCTTCCGGCTGTTTTACTGCAGTCTACTGAGACACATGCTGTATGTCTCAACACGGGCTTACCTACAGGAGAAACATGGTTGGAAAGCTGAACGCGTGAACCTGTTTTGATAGAACCTCCACTTATTTTTCATTGAAAAGATAAGCCATCATTTCATGTGCTTAATCTGTACATACATGAAGTTTGGGATGTCCTAAGCTTCAAGTGAATTCTCCTCTGCCAAGTCCCCCCTGAGCCTCCAAAGGCCCGAAAAGCTGACGTGTGTGTACCTGTGAAGTGCCAGGTACATCGCACCTGTGCCAGTGCTCTGCAGGGAGCACTGCATTTAACCCTGTTAACGAGCCTTTGAAGTGAATACCTGTCAGCTTCTGCATCTGCAAAATAAACTTAAGGCTCTGAGAGGTGAAGTCACCCAAGGTGTAAGGGCCAGGCAGTGACTGGCAGAGGAAGGGTTTGAGGTCAGAACTGCCTGAACCCCTATTGGGCACAGGAATCACTGGTTTACACATTTCTCTCCCCCAAGAGACTGTAAACTCTGATGTCAGAAGCAACTTTTTCCCCAGTGCACCCCATTACATTCCTAGCATGTGGCAGCAGTTGAATGCCATTTGTTGAATAAATGATGTTTCAAGAATGCAGCAAACTATAGAGAAATAGACCTTTGAGTAATGTACTTGACTCACCAAAAACAAACACAATTTTTTTGTACTCCTTCCCGCCCCCATTTTCCCTAAATAAAATCCAAACAGTATTTTGAGCTAAAATATTTAGATGGATTTTAAATGTCTCCCCATAAATCAGATTTTGAATCATCACAGGTATTTTGGTTACGACTAAGATCTAAGGCTATTACAGTTAACCTGCAAGTTATAAGAAAACAAGGATTATCTTAAATCCCTGTGGAATGTATACTAATCTCACTTCACTAGAGGCTGCCTGCAAACAAGACAACCTAGCAAAAACCAAGACATACTAGTAAAAGAGCCATATAGTCCTTTTACATAGATACTGAAAGCTCTATAAATGAGGCTACAATTGCACTTCCCCTGCAGAGCTATTCTGTGGCCACCAGGTTTTTTGGTGGATGCTGTTTTTACCACAGAGCATGCTTTCCCTTTTTAATACATTGAAATATTACAAAGCGGGAAGAATAGCTAAGGGGCAAAACTGATCTAGCACTCCAAACAAATTATCTACTAAATAAAAATTTCATTTCTGATTCCAAAATACTGGTTTAAATATAAAATTACACTAAATATGGATTCAATTTAAAGTATCACAATATCTAAAAGTTTTTTTGGTTTTTTTGGTAAATAATAGATGCTATAAACCTTGCCAGAAATAAAGGTGATAAAATTTTAATTTATTAATTACTTTACCTGTTAACCATGTGGTCAAAAAATGAGATAATTGCAGTGACTATATTTTTTGGCCTATTTGAGAAACCAGCCCAAGTAGAACTAAGATAATTATGGTTTGCTAGTGTTTACCCTTCAAATGGAAATAGCTTCATTTTTTTTCTAATAAAAGAAGTAGTGCATGCCTCTTGCAGGAAAAAAAGAGACAATAGAACATAAAAAAATTAAAGCATAATCCCCAACCCAGAGATAATTACTAACATTTTGGCTTCTGAACTTTCTTATATTCTTATATAAATACATGCACACAAATGTACATGACTGTGAACATTTTTTGCAGTGTTATAACTTGCTTTTTTCATTATTTCAAAGCTATTTTCTGTATCAACAAATATTTTCATGCCATTAATAATTTAGCCAATGTAAGTTTCCAAATGTTCATTTAAGAAAATATAGTGTAGTAAGACAGGCAAAAAATTAAATACTTGCAACACATGAAAAAAGGCCAAGTTTCCTTTTTACATGAAGAACTTTTACAAATTAATAAAAAAACAAAAAGGAAAAATAAGTGACATGACAGAAAAAAAAGACCTTTAAATATATGAAAAGATTGTAAACTTTTCATGATAAAGGCAAATTAAAATGAGATGTCATCTATAAGCTTGGCAAAAGTAAAAAAAAAAATTGCTTAATAAGATCTATGTTGGGGTTGGTTTTTAAATATAGTTGGTAGGAGCATAAATTGCTTCAACCCTTATGAAGGGTATTTTAGTAAAATCTATCAAAATTCAAATTGCAGAGTCCCTTTGACCTAGCAGTTCTACGTCTAGGAATTTAGCCTACAGATATATTGAAACATAATGAAATGATACCTGTACAAGGTTACTTAACTGCAGTATTGTCTGAACTACCAAAAGGTTGGTGACAACCAAAATGTTCCTCAGTGGATGGCTGGTTAAATACATTTTAGGAGTGACCAGGAGTTCCCTTGTGGCACAGTGGGTTAAGTATCTGGCGTTGTCGCTGAGTGGCCCAGGTCTATGCTGTGGCACAAGTTCGATCCCCGGCCTGGGAATTTCCACATGCACGGCCAAAAAAAAACCCTACAAACAAAACAAAACAAAAAAACGTAAGGAGGGCCATTAATAAGAATGAAGGTGTCCTGGACGTACTGATATAGGACAGTCTTCAACAACACTGGCTAATACTATTTTAATGGTAACTCTGGGCCAGGGACTGCTTTAAATGCTTTACATATGTTTAGTAGACACTATTGATTACCCCCATTTAAGCAGTTTGCTCGAGATCAAAGGTAGTAAGTGGTGGTGCTGGGTTTCAGCCCAGGCATTCTGGCTTCAAAGTCCATACTCAAGTTAACTCTTAAGATAACATTGTTAAGTGGCAGAAGCAAGGTACAGAAGAGGGGCCTCTTATGTGGAAAAATATATCTCTGAAAAGGTAACCAAAGAACTGGAGACATCTGGGGAGGGTGACTGGGAGCCAGGGCTGGGAGGGAGCTTTTATTTTCACTGTTGATTTGTTTTTCTATTTTCATGTATTTCATGGGGTTCAAATAATGTTTTTTAATGCCACAGTAGACGTGTATATGTACATGCTGGCATATTTATTATCTATTTAAATTAATTCCCTGTAGCTATCAGGAGCAAGACTGGGTATTGAGCCAGTTGCCTTTAACTCTTGATCCCCAGAAGTTAGGTTCCAGGAAAAGGGCCTCACGTTTAGCCTTGATACTACAGGAGAAGTGTGTTCAGGGCAGAGCTACCGGGCTGTTGCACATCACCCTGGCTGTCAGGTGCACAATTTTCCAATCCCTAGAGGATGGATTAATTTCACTGTCTCACAATTAAGTTCAAGCCTGAGTGTGATAACAAAACCTAATGAGCACTGGGAAGGGGAGGTAGCAAATGAACTTATTTTGCAGCTGTTTCTCAAAGCTGTAAGTTTGTTTAATGGAGGGTGTTCGTAGAGATACTGTCATATAAGAATATTTGCAAACCTGGATCTTAGATAAGAAATGCACAACATCAAAATCAGTCATAACCATGGCAATCCAAACATATGTTCCTTTACAAATGGTATAATCTGTGTGGAAACAAGCAATTCGTTTGGTAATTAGAATAATACACAACAATAACTTATTAAATTCCTTATAGTCTTCTCTGACCTTAGCCTGTAAGATGTACGTACAACCCCACCTGAACTTCCTAGAAGAAAAACAAGCAAAGAAGGTAACTTTGTTCGCATTTTCCATCTGTTATGTGAGTCTGTACATGGTCAGAATTCCCTGGCATATTCTGGAAGGTCTACCTGCAATTCCACCCTGACATGCGCTATGCCCTCCTACCCTTTCTTCTCTCTGCCATCTTTGGTCTTCCCATCCATTTTCCAAGCCAGAACCCTGCTCACTGAGCTCCTTGGACTACCTGGGACATTCCATTCTGAGTCAGAGGCTCCAAGAGCTGGCGTAAAAGGCTTTTTAATCCAACCCTTGTCCAGTTCTCAAAACAGCATCTTATCATATGTCACCTGGTCAAACATCTCTACCAACATAGAGCTCCCTACTTCCATAGCCGACCTCTCCTTAGACAGCTCTGACTATGGAAAAGACCTGTGAAAGGGAACAAAAATCGATCCCCCTGTTGTTTTCACTTACTGACCCGACTTCTCAACCCCTTGTGGTCACAGAACAACTGACACAGATGTTGTCGGTCATGCATTTGAAAAGCCGCCCTGCTCCACTGTTCTCCAGGCTGACCGGTTCTGGGTTATTCCCCTGTTTTTCTACAGGCTTTGAGATGCCTTTCCATCCAGGTCATTCTCCTCCCGGTGACCTACAATTACCTGTCTTCTCAGACTGGAAAGAACCCACGAACATGTAATACCTATTTCTATGGAAATGACCCAACTTTTTGGCAGCAATGACACAGTGTTCACGCATACTGATTTTATCACCCACCAAAACTCTAAAGTCTTTTGCACTTACTGCTAAGTCACATCTTCCTTCTCCCACGGCTGTGTGGGTGGTTTCTAGACCATGAGCTCCACCCTGCATTCAGCCCCAGGAGATTCCACCCTCTTAAGTGTGCCCCATTGATGTACTTTTTTGGATGATTTCTCCTCTGGCTTTAAGTCGCCCACCGATTGGTTCATATGCCAACAACATTCAGTTCATCCAAGTTGGCGGTAAAAACATGGAGCGAGCTCAGAAGAGCACCCTTGGGCGACCAGAGCCAATCACCAGGAGCTCTCCAGTCAGCCAGGCAGACACTGCTTCCTGTTGATTTGTTCTATATTATCACAGCCAAATGACCATTTCAAACCTTTTTTGTCTACCATGTCAACTGCCAGTTCTCATTTTTTTGATCAGAGGGCAAGTGGATTTGGGATTGCAACAAATTTAAACATGCAATGAATAATAAAAAATGTTGAAAATTGGTTCTAAAAAATAACATATAAATTCTAAAATCAAATATTGTGCAGACTGTCTGTAGAGAAGTGCAATGAATACTTCTGAATTTAGCATGAATTACCCTCCCCAGTGTACCTTACATTATTCATTATCGCTGTGAACATTATACAC
>PVHT020000254.1:4620071-4651451 GCA_004024745.2 Catagonus wagneri | reverse complement strand
TGGGATTGCAACAAATTTAAACATGCAATGAATAATAAAAAATGTTGAAAATTGGTTCTAAAAAATAACATATAAATTCTAAAATCAAATATTGTGCAGACTGTCTGTAGAGAAGTGCAATGAATACTTCTGAATTTAGCATGAATTACCCTCCCCAGTGTACCTTACATTATTCATTATCGCTGTGAACATTATACACACAGGTATCTGTGACATTAATAAGGATGTCCTGGGAGAGGTAGCATTAAAAATTAGTTTATGGTTAAACCTAAAAACCTATTGGAATTCATTGGATATTCATTTTGTAAAAGCTTACCTCGAATTTTCATTTTTTAATACCTAATATTTTGATCTTAGGGGATCTAATATATTATATATATATATATATGTATATATATATATATATAATTTTTTTTTTTTTGTCTTTTTGCCTCATCTAGGGCCGCACCTGCGGCATATGGAGGTTCCCAGGCTAGGGGTCTAACAGGAGCTATAGCTGCCGGCCTACACCACAGCCACAGCAACGCGGGATCCGAGCCGCGTCTGCAACCTACACCACAGCTCACGGCAACGCCGGATCCTTAACCCACTGAGCAAGGCCAGGGATCGAACCCGCAACCTCATGGTTCCTAGTCGGATTCGTAAACCACTGAGCCACGACGGGAACTCCTAATAAATATATTTTTTGCACTAATTCTTTAATAACTTGCTACTCAAAATGTGCATCAAGGACGAGCCCCAAAAGTATCCCCAAGGAGCATGTGAGAAATGCATCAAAATCTGCATGTTAGCAGGGCCACAGTTGAGTTGTATGCGCACTGAAAGCTGAGAACTGGTTTAACAGAGCATATCCTTTCTCAAGTTAACCTGTGTATGTTTGTGTTCTGTATACCTGGGATGGTATGTAGGAACCTAGGCTTTCAAAACAAGTAACATATCTTTTCTTCACGTCTCATGTCTTTCATTCTTAAGTCTAGAATGAAGAGTATAAAAAAGAAAAAACAAGAAACCAAACTCCTCACCCTTTCAGTCAGTTAGCCTCAGCCATAAAAGATTTAACTGCTGAAGGGAGGGAAAAAAACAACAGTGATATGTAGCTTTGCTTCCTGAAATAAGATGATAAAACATCTTGTAAATTCTGAAACTTTAAGAAGTATGTCATTTAAAAGTCTGTTAATTTTCCAAAGGAGTATGTTTAAAATCTACCTTTCTAATGTTCTCTTTGTGGAGTAAGTGGTGGTAATTTATAACTAAGTTCTCCAGCCTCCAAATTAGACTGCAATTTTTTTTCAGAGATATTCACAACTTCACAGAAATTTCCACTGTCTCCTTCTACTAGGTCTTTTAAGAAAAAAGACCTAATTTGGAAAACAACCAACCCAATAAGTACCTATGAGGATGTGGTTTCAGTCCCTGGCCTTGCTCAGTGGGTTAAGTATCCGGCATTGCTGTGAGCTGTGGTATAGGTCACAGACTCGGCTCTCAGATCTGGTGTGGCTGTGGCTGTGGTGTAGGCCTGCAGCTGCAGCTCCAATTCAACCCCTACCCTGGGAACTTCCATATGCTACAGGTGTGGCCCTAAAAATTAAAAAACAAAACCAGGGACACCTATGATGGCTGCTGGACTGCAGTATTACTTTTACCCTTGAGAATGAGGCACGACAAATAACTGGAAAATTAAATGTTAGAATGAGTCTAATGTTTTACATTTACCAAGCTTTTTTTGAGAGAAATTAGCTGGCCTTTCAATAAATACCTGTTTACCTAATTCTGATCAACAGCTAGCAAATTCAGTTCACCTATGAACTGGAAGATGAATGCTGGACAAGCTTTCTTTGCCCTCCCTATTAAGGAAACCCAGAGCCGTGTTTACAGTGTCCTTGATTAGCAGAACCGGGGTCCTCAGAGAGGATCCAACTGAAATGGGTACCAGGACTAGATGAATGGTTTTACCTGCTGGATCCCTCACTGGTTCCCAGTGCAAGTCGCTGTCTTTTTCCCGGATCCATCCACAAAGCCCATGGTCAAAATTACAACTGTGTATCAGAACACCTGCAAGGAAATGACCGAAAGATGAGGAGGCCACAAGCCCAACAGCTAACGACAAAAACAAGTTTGTGCACTGGGGCTAACAAGTGCTCGAGCCACACCTAACTGTCCCCCAGAACGTCTCTCCGTGAGATTAAAAGGAAATAGCAGGAATCCTCTCTCAGCACAATTGTGCACGAGTGCTCAGCTGTAAAAATAGAATACATCGCCAAATTATGACCCTGTTATATCATCACTTATAAAATATGATTTCCTCCTCAGCTTAAATGCTGCTTTACTATTTTTTTAAAAGAAGATGATGATTTGCTAATTTTGCTCAACTGATTTAACTACAAAGGAAGCCAAGTTATAAAAAAAAAAAAAGTCTGATTTTCTCAGATGTAACCAAACAATCTACAGTTTCAAAGTTATTTTCATGAAATGGAAGGAAACAAAATGTCATCATACAGGTCCTAAGAATCTGTATATCTACCTGGATCATCCTTTGCTTCATCATCTGCACTGACTCCTCTTTCAATTTCAAAGATTTCAAATAAGTCATTTGAAGGCTGCCGTGGTACTGCAAGAGAGAGGGGGAGAGATTTTGTTTCCATGATGTATTGACAAAGAGGCGTTACACTTGACAGTGGGGCTGGGGGAAAAGACCTAGGCACTTCACACATCTAGAAGAATCCAAAATGTCGATTACATTTACATGAAGTTTGTTCTGCAGAGATCTTGTACTGTAGCATTTATCTGGGTACAATTTTTAAAAATGGGTTTCAAATGTTTCTAAAGTTCAACATGAAATCCATTAAAAAGTCTTTATCTGGAAAATACGATAAAATACATTTTAAAACAGCTACCAATTTCTGGCAAAATATCACTGTGAAACTCTAAAACTGGTCTCTATGAAAGTTATATCATGAGCTCTAAATTAATGCTGTTCTAATGTGAAAAGGTCTGCCATTGGTTGGATTTTTTTCCAGCCAAAGCGTGGACTCCTCTCCAGTGAACTCTGCATATGCCATGGCCTCCCAGCCTTAAGCAGATTCCTTGGCTCCTTTAAGATCAAATTCAAGCTCCTTGGCGCAACCTTCACAACCCCCCCCCCCCAAAACACACAATACTGTCCAAACATGACATTCATTTTCACGTCTCTTGACCCCATCCCAGCTTGTTCCAGCTAATTAACCAGCCAAACTTCCCCTCTCTGTTCAAGGCCCAGCATAAATATCATGCTCCAGGAAAATTAAATTCCTCCCCTTTGTACTCTGACAGCTCATGTTTACATGCCTCTATTACATCTTTTATAAAGAATCACAGCTATTTACACACACGTGTGTCTGTCCCTCTGCTGGTCTCTGAGGTCCCGGAGGGCATCAGTCATGTCTTATTCATGTGGCGTTTCCGGGGCTTGACCTAGTGACAGGCACTCGCTAAGTATTCACTGAATGAAGAGGAAGATCCTGTCAGAAACCCATGTACTTGTGTCAACCCTTTTCCTCAAATGAGACAAATAGGACAGAGCTTAGAAATACACTTTAAAGAGGGGATTCACAGAAATCAATATTATTCGTTCAATGTAGATTGGATGCCAGCCATATGTCAAGCACTGGGGTAGATCCTGAGGAGACAGAGTGAACGAGACCCCCAAGGACCTGCCCCCACGGAGCCTGCATTCTAATGGGAGAGGCAAACACTGCATGTATAGATAAAGGAAACCTACAACTCTAAATTCTGACGAAAATTAGGAAGGAAAAACAAACACCAGATGATGTCAGGGAGGGTAGCTGGGCTGGGGGCAGGGTAGCTGAGAATGTGAGTGGTAGTGGAGGGGGATTCTTGGCCAGACACCTGGGAATCCTCCCTTTCCTTTGCCAGAACTTAAATTAATTAGCTGTATTTTTATAAGGCAGGGACTAAAAGATGTAGAACATCAAGGAACAGACATCAGTCAAAAGGGTTCTTTTTCAACAATGTTTCCATTATTTTTACCAATAATTTTTTTTGGCCATGCCTGCAACATGCAGAAGTTCCCTGGCCAGGGACTGATCCCAAGCCACAGCAGTGACCATAACTGCTAAGCCCCCAGGGAACTCCCAAATTTTTTTTTCGGTGCCACACATGCTGCATATGGAAATTCCCAGGCTGGGGGTGGAATCGGAGCTGTAGCTGCTGGCCTACACCACAGCTCATGGCAACGCTGTATCCTTAACCCACTGAGCGAGGCCAGGGATCAAACCCGTGTCTTCATGTATACTAGTTGGGTTTGTTCCTGTTGAGCCACCATGGGAACTCCAAGTCAAATAACAATCCCATAATATTTACACTGATTTTTTTTTCCTTTTTTTAGGTTACTGCTCTTGGAGTTTTTCCTTTTGTTGAGAAGTCCAAATAGAGAAGCCCCTTCCTCTTCCACTCCCCCACTCATGTATTCCCATCTACACACAGACTAAGATGGATGTAAGAGAGAAGCTGGTCAATGGACAAGATCTGGGGACACAATCTGATCACAGGTGCTCTGGGGAGGCAACTGGGTGCCCTCTTTCCCACGCAGATGACTGATGGCAATGATATCCAATTCCAACTTTCCACTCCCTCCTTTAAAAGGGAGATCTCTTCTTATTTACTAGAAATATTACGAGTTGTTGGCACACATGCTTTTTTCTCACGACAAACTTAGAAAAAACAAAACTCCATAGAGCAATCAATTTTTGTTCCCTCCTCTTGTAACTTACACAAGCCATCTCTGCATTGGAATAGCTCAAATCTTATAGTACCATATTTTAGGGGCATTATGATGGTTTGTCAGCCCCTTTTTTTTCTAGATGAAGGGCAGTCAAGTGGTAAATACAGTCTTGGTGTACAGGGGAGGATGCTGCAAAGGTTTCCTGGCACAGGGTTGTATTTCATAAAGGGAGATCGCCAAGCAAGTGCTATTCAAACTGAGAGGGAAAGAACCCAGGACTCTTCCAAGCAAAAAGCAAGTGCTGGAGTAGGGAAAGGGGAGTGTTTCAGGCAGCAAGTGCAAGGAAAGTGCCCTGACACCTAGAGAAAGGAGCTCACAGTGTCTGGAGGATGCAGGGAACTGAAGAAAGAAGGATGCAGGGGGTGCTGAAAGGAAGAGACGAGACACACGTTTGGAAAATAGCAAACCAAAGAATTAGTCATCTGATGACCTACAAAAGTCAGATGGTCTGTTAGTATTTGAGGCACTTGGTTTCCAAGAACCATTTAATTTAGCAGCAGATGATCAAGTACACCTTCACTGCAATTCACTGGGAAACACTCCAAGGAATCTAGAGACCTAAAATGCTCAGCAGTTATTCGTCCTTACAAGCTTGTGTGCTCCAGCCCACAGCTTTGCCAAGTTATTGTACTAATCCTCCTTCCTCACACGTACCAGGCTGGACTGGTAAAAGCATCCTGCTGAATGTCAAGACAACCCACTCTCTGGTATATATTACAGTTTATATAAAAGTATTAAGTGAAATTAATAGCTGGAAAAAAATCACTCAAGCAGTATGTACAAAAAAAACAAGTGAACAAACCAAAAAAATAAAAACAAAAAACACCAACCAGATTAGAAAAAACAATGATAAGAAATACATTCCCACAATTAATTTATGACAAAAGAACCAAGAATATACATTGGGGAAAGGACCATCTCCTCTATAATGTTGGGACAATTGGACAGTCACATGCAAGAGAATGAAACTAGGCCACTCTCTTACACTATACACAAAGTAATTTGAAATGGATTAAAGACTTGACAACTGTAAGACCTGAAACCATAAATAAAACTCCTAAAAGAAAACATAAGCAATAAGCTCCTTGACATCAGTCTTAGTGATGATTTTTTGGATCTGACAGTAAAAGCAAAGTAAACAAGTAAGGACTCCATCCAACATAAAAAGCTTCTGCACACCAAAGGAAACCATCAATAAAATGAAAAGCCAACCTACTAAATGGGGGAAAACATTGGCAAATCTTATCTCTGATAAGGGGTTAATATCTAAAATACACAAAGAACTCATACAACTCAATAGCAAAATAATAAGTTGGTTAAATAATGAGAGGATCTGAACAGCTATTTTTCTAAAGATATTCCAATAGGAATATGAAAAAGTGCTCAACATCACTAATCATCAGGCAAATGCAAATCAAAACCACGAGGAGATGGACATTCTAATAGGTGTGATGTGGTATTATCAAAAATACAGTGGATCTTTGAATTACACAGGTTTGAATGTGTAGATCCACTTATGCACACATTTTCCCCCATGAAATATGTACTGGAGGTACAATCTGAGGTTGGCTGAATCTGAGGATGTAGAACCTCAGGTATGGCAGGCCGACTATAAAGTTATACTTGGATTTTCAGTTGTGCATAGGATCAGTGCCCCTAGTCCCTGTGTTGTTCAAGGGTCAGCTAAACTAGAAATAACAAATGTTGATGAGGATGTGGAAAGAAGGGGACCTTTGTATACTCTTGGTAGGATTGTAAATTGGTACAGCTGCCATGGAAATCAGTATGGAGGTTCCTCAAAAAATTAAAGAACTACCAAATGATTCTGGAATTCCAATCTGGGTATTTATCACAAGAAAATGGAAATATTCATTTGAGGATCTCTGCACCCCCATGTTCACTGCAGCATTATTTACAAGAGCCAGCATATGCAAACAAATGCTCATTGATAGATTATGAATGGACATTGTGTATGCACGCATGTGTACACACACATGTGCATGTACACACAGAGAAATATTACTTAGCCATCAAAAAGAATGAAATCCTGCCACTTGCAACAATATGGATGGATCTCAAGGCCATTATGCTAAGTGAAATAAGTCAGGGAAAGAAAAATACTGTATGATCTCACATATATGTGGCATCCCCCCCCCCAAAAAAAAACCCCACAGAGCTCATAGATAGAATATATTGGTGGTTTCCAGAGGTGGTGGGTGGAAGGTGGGTGAAATGGGTAAAGGTGATCAAGTTTAAACTTCTGCTTACAAATAAGTTATGGGAATGGAATTTATAGTATGGTGACTATAGTTAATGTTGTATATTTGAAAGTTGCTAAGAGAGTTAATCTTACAAGAAAAATTGTAAGAAAAAATTGTAATGATGTATGGTGACAAGTGTAAACTAGACTTATTGTGATGTTCATTTTGCAACATAAACAAATATGAAATCATTATGTTGTACACTTGAATCTGTTATCTGTCAATTAAATATCAATTTAAAACAGGAACACACAAATACACTAATAGTGGTAGTCCAAATACTGGAAATAAAAATGATGTTTTCTCACTTGTTGGATTGTCTTGCCTTTCATAATTCCTTTATTATTAGTCTTTTTTTTTTTTTTTTTTTTGGCTGTACCTGCAGCATGTGGAAGTTCCTGGGCCAGGGACGGAGCCTGAGCCACAGCAGTGACAATACCAGATCCTTAACCACTAGGCCACCAGGGAACTCCCTATGATTTTATATTTTTAAAGTTGTTTATAAAAGTAAAGAATTTCTATTGTGAAAAAAAAAACTAAGCAAAAATACTGAAAGAAAAGAGAGAGTGCTGTCAGAGCAAGTATACAGACCCTGCGCCATAGCAACTATGTGTCCATTATTTGTATTTTGATTGCTCCAAAAGAACTCTGAAGAGTCTTGATACCTGTTATTAAATGTGAGGCTATGACATGGAAATGTATTTGTGAAATGTGAACATATGCTGTGATTCAAGATACTATTTTAATCAATGCAGAAAATGCTAGTTAAAATAAATGGCAAGCCTTGCCTGAAAACAGAAGTATAACTAAGAGAGATGCTGGTACATGATTTTTCTTTCTTTCTTTTTTTTTTTTTGCCTTTTTGCCTTTATCTGGAGCCACACCCGTGGCATATGGAGGTTCCCAGGCTAGGGGTCTAATAGGAGCTGTAGCCGCCAGCCTTCGCCACAGCCACAGCAACGCGGGATCCGAGCCGCGTCTGCAACCTACACCACAGCTCATGGCAACGCCGGATCCTTAACCCATTGAGCAAGGCCAGGGATCAAACCCGCAACCTCATGGTTCTTAGTCGGATTTGTTAACCACTGAGCCACGAAGGTAACTCCTGATTTTTCTAATTATTCTTTTCTGCTTCCTATTTTGGTTGATAGTTGATTTATACGTAATATGTTTTATAAAAACAAATATAGATCTGATATTCCCTGTAGTCGGACTGGTAATTCTTAGAATCATAATGGAATAATTTTAGAAACAGGACAAGAGAAATGCTAACAATACATTTCCTCTACCGTCTGTCTGTCCCTCCTCGGACTGTTTATTCCATCCGTTGATTATTAAAGCTCTCAATCAAGAGACTGACCATCCCTGGGCCTGAGGCACTAGGCTCCCTGTTGTGAAGCAGCGAGCACATTCTTGCCTTCATGGGATCTATATTCTTGAGGTGAAGACAGACTCTAACAACTTCCCATTTAATGAACACTTCAAAGGAAAATTAGAGGGTGCAATGCGAGCTTTGGGTGGTGGGGAATAGGGGGCTAGCCAAGCCAGCTGGGAGGACAGACGCATGACAATCTCTGAGAAGTGATTCTCACACTGCGACAGGAAGGATGAGCTCGTACCCTAGAGAATGAAGAGATGTGAGCTGAGACGTCAATTACAGGTGTGGCGCTCACAGGAGGAGAGGTGGAGGGAGGGAGGAAGGGCACCAAGTGAAGCTGGAGATGTAGGCAGACTCTGCAGTGCCTTTTAAAAAAGCACTGGAAAACAACTTATACAACTCAATAGCAAAAAAGCCAACAACCCAATTGAAAAATATGCAAAGGACCTGAAGAGACATTTCTCCAAGGAAGATATGCAGATGGCCAACAAGCACGTGAAAAAATGCTCAACATCACTGATGATTAGAGAAATGCAAATGAAAATTACCACAAGATACCAGCTCACACCAGTCAGAATGGCCATCATTAATAAGTCCACAAACAACAAATGCTGGAGGGGGTGTGGAGAAAAGGGAACCCTCCTGCACTGTTGGTGGGAATGTAAGCTGGTACAACCACTATTGAAAACCGTATGGAGGTACCTTAGAAAACTATACATAGAACTACCATATGACCCAGCAATCCCACTCTTGGGCATATATCCAGACAAAAATTTCCTTGAAAAAAAACACTTGCACACGCATGTTCACTGCAGCACTATTCACAATAGCCAAGACATGGAAACAACCCAAATGTCCAACGACAGATAATTGGATTAGGAAGATGTGGTATATATACATGATGGAATACTACTCAGCCATAAAAAAGAATAAAATAATGTCATTTGCAGCAATATGGATGGAATTAGAGACCCTCATATTGAGTGAAGTAAGTCAGAAGGAGAAAGACAAATACCGTATGATATCACTTACATCTGGAATCTAATACACTGCACAAATGAACCTTTCTACAGAAAAGAAAATCACGGACTTGGAGAACAGACTTGTGGTTGCCAAGAGGGAGGGGGAGGGAGTGGGATGGTATGGGAGTCTGGGGTTAACAGTTGTAGACTGTTGCCTCTGGGATGGAAAAGCAAGGAGATCCGGCTGTATAGCACCGGGAACTATGTCTGATCACTTGTGATGAATCCATATATGTATGTATAACTGGGTCACCACGCTGTGCAGTTGGAAAACTGACAGAAATCTGTAATCCAGCTATAATGGAAAAAACAAAACAAAAAAACAAAAAACAAACCCCCAAAAATAAAAAAGCACTTGGAGGATTTCCATCATGGCTTAGCAGGTTACAAACCCGACTAGCATCCATAAGGATGTAGGTTCTATCCCTGGACTTGCTCTGTGGGTTAAAGATCAGGCATTGCTGTGAGCTGTGGTGGTAGGTTGTAGATGTGGATCTCCCCAATTTTTCTGCCATTGCTCAATGTTTCATCCACCAAAACATATTTCTTGCTTACTGCTTCTTACAATCTCCTGAATGAACTAAAACAAAGGGAACATGCAGGCACTGAAGCAAGCAGACAGCCAGACAGAAACGTGGGCGGACTGGGCTTAGCGGCTCAACGCGTTCCTATGCCTGAGGAGCCCGGGAACCCTGGAGCCTGTGAGACACCTCAGCCACACAGGTAAGCTGGACATTTCTTAAAATGAATTCTGGCCCAGAGCTTTCTACTAAATATATTTTCCCCAGGGCTATAATATTAATATAACCTGCGTTCATAAATGAGGTTTCCCAAATAGTTGCATATTTTTACCAAAAAGCATTCAAATTAAGCACAGTGAAGTCACTGTAAATATTATCACACACACGTCCCACTGCCAGACTTCTTCCAAAGAGTAACTACTACAGCAAGATGAAAGCACAATTTATTAAAGGTAGGTTTGCAAACTCTGCTTTTGTTCCAGGGTAGCTCCCACGACATTACCCAGGCCAGTGCTGGCATTTGTTGCAGGACTAAAAGATTAAAGATAACACTGTCTTAAATTCCTTCTACGCTTGGGGGTTTAGTTCATCTGAAGAGAATGGGACATATGTAACTTTCCTAATATCCAGAAGGCTCCTTCCGGTGGCAAAACCTAGGGATCTTTAGAGCCTGAGTGGGGACGAATGACAAGGGTTTCCGGAGGCATCTCTTATTCTCTCCCCCCTCTGCCTACCCTTCTGTCCCCTCCCCCTCGCGCCTGCTGCTTCTCTCCCTCTTCAGATGAAGAACATATGAATCACAACTTTAAATCACCAGAGACAAGCAAATAAAAAGACTGGAAGAGAGATTCTGAAATTTCCTTAGCCATCGTTAGACAAAATTCTCAGCCATCTTCATGACTAGAAAAAAAGCAAAGGGTTGCTGGCCTCCACAGAAATGAGCCCTTGTTTGCCAAAGCTTGTACTGTGTAGGAAAAGCCTAAGAAGTTCAAAAGACACCTTTGGGCTGAGTAAAGAGCAGACCTGGGAAAAATTAAATCTCTGGTGAAAAGTGTTACATAAACACAGCTACTCATAAATAAGCCCAATTCTTACAACTCTTCTATTTCTCTTCTAATAAAGTTTCCAGACAACCTGAAGTCCTGCCTGGAGCAATCCCAGGAGAACAGGTTATCTAAAACAAGATTCTTTTGGAGTTCCCGTTGTGGCTCGGCAGTAACGAACCTGACTAGTATCCATGAGGACGCAGGCTGGATCCCTGGCCACACTCAGTGGGCAGAAGCAATGGCTCCGATTCAACCCCAAGCTGGGGAACTTCCACATGCCGCAGGTGTGGCCCTAAAAAATAAATAAATAAATAAAGTTCTTTTTTAAGTTACGACCATAAGGGCGATGACTCAAGTTTTTAAGATCAAGAGATCGTCTGACAGGGAATGTGGAGGTAGAGAAGCTGGAAGGTGGGGGTGGAGAGAGAGGCCTCTTAGAACACTTGTTTTTCAGCCCTATTCTGTCATCTCTAAAGATCCCTAGGTCTTGCCACTGGCAAGGTTTTGTTTCCCTGCCCTTTTCTAAGCCAAAGGAAGCCAGGAAGGTTGGTTCCTGTCAGGACTAAGACCGAGCGTGGGAACACGGGCAGTTAAGTACCATTGCCTATTTAACCACAGCTGCTTGGATGAAGGCAGCCTGAACCCCCTGGATGGCACAGAAACCCACCCACTGTGGGGGATAGGCGTCAATGCCCTCCGGCCAAAGGAATCACTTTAAAGAAAGGAAGCTTTCATTTCTGACATTTATCAGGCCCATGGTATAAGTTTCCCATCTAGACAGATTCATCTCTGAAAAGGCTGCTGTCATGATCTGCCAAGTAAAGAAGCTGATCAAATATAAACTCTTAAACACAACAGGATGTTCCAATCACTTGGTCATAAGTAAACGATCTATGACGTAGCAGCTTTCTATTTTCATTCTCTCTATTCCTCTAATAGCTCACACTTGCAAGTCAATTTGTTTCGAAAGGATCTAGTTAGCCAAAATAACATTTAAAATGTTGTACACATTCCAACTGTAATGAACCATAATAAAAAGCATCAGAAAAATATCAACTCCGAACTAGAACACAAAATAGGGCTGTGTTTTTATGAGTTAAGCAGGAAATGTTACCATTACCATATAAATGAATTCAACAACATCTATAAGTAGTATGGCTACTTTGCCTTGAATTTTTATTACACGCCAAGCACTATGGTATGAGTTTTGTAAGTACCCTCTTGCCTAATTTTCACAATAGCCTAATATTCACATAGAGGTAAATACTATGATTATCCTCACTTCGACGAGGAAACAAAGGCATAGGAAGATTTAGTAACATGCCCCAAATCCCAGAGTGGCTATGAGCACAACACTTTTCATAACTCTGTGGACAAATGTGCATACAACTTATCAAAAAATCTGATTTCTGACGGGTCACGTTTACCGAGAACTCAATTTATACTTTCCAGAGAGAGCTATAACTTTTCCAGCCATCACAGGATCCAATTAAAATAGAAATAAAAAGTCTTGAAAACTTTCATAATTCACAGCACCAGAATCTGACCTATAACCAGTCCTTCAAAACACCCACTGAAATTTCATTTTCAGGGAGGCGTTGGGCATCTTCTCAAGGTCCCTCTAGGCCTCACAGTTTACTAGAAAGCAAACTAGTTTGGAGACCTTTTCACCCCTCAGCAGAAACCATCTTTTTACTCATCACTACACAGAACCAGAAAAGATCGTATTTCGATGGCTGAGAACAATGTGATCACAGCAGCCACAGACTCTGTCAAATCTGTAAAAGGGAAATTAGAGAAAGAACCCGGGGACAGCAGGCAGCAAAGCAGCAATCATTAAAATGCAAACAGCTTCATTCTCTCTGATGGTGCTTTGGAATTTCAACACATTCTCATGATCTAGAATATCACAGCAACAACAGTATGCCTCTATGATATGGCCACGCGTAAGACCAACTGACACATATTACATCATATTCTACAATCTTTATGCTGCAACACCTTTCTTCTTTATATGACCTAGATGCTATATGCTACACTTTAGGCACAGTTGCTACATTTTTATCAGTCCACATCTGGCTAATTCTGCCTCCATTCGAGACATGGTTCCTCTGGGTTGGAGCTGCCATACTGGTTTAGAGAGCCTTGTTCAGCACAGTCAGCAGATCAGCAGTGTTACTTGTGAGCCTGTTGAAAACACAGAGACTCTCGGGTCCTAACCCACACCCAATGAATTGAAGTTTTTATTTTAACAAACGCCCTGTGTGATTCGTGTCCACACTAAAGACTGAGAAGTAGTTCCTTAGAAAGTCCGATTTAGGAAATGTGTGGTGGGGATTAGGAATCTAGGCCTTAAATAAGCACGGTAGGTTACTCTGGTTCAGCTGGGCTTCTGATAAAATTTGAGAAATCTACCTCCTGATCCAAGTGCTATTATACTCTCTGCCATTCTCATACCTTCCGAGCACAGATCTGACATGCTCAATTGCAAAGACATTTTGAAAGCTTAAAAATAGCAGTTAATAAAACTTTCAATAAATTTAAAAAAATCTGTACATTCTAAAGCTAACATGATTCACAATCAGGATCCCCTGGGGATACTTTTTCATAACACACAACTCAATGCTCCAGCAGGGAGAGCGGGATTCTGTGACCTCAGACCCCTCTCCTAAGGAATGACCACTAATAACAAATTACTGTGACCCCTGACAACAGGAATAGGGAGATTAAAAATCACTGCATGAAGATAACAAAAAACAGTGAAAATCACCTCCAATACATAAACTGGATAAATCCATGGTTATTATTTTGGTCTTTTTTTCTTTCAGACTTTTATATTCATTTAGACATATGGAGATGTGTATGTTACACCTAATTGGGGTCAATGGTATATACAGTCTTGTATATTCTTTTCATTTAACATTTTTATAATATAGGTACCTTCCCACATCATTAAATGTTTTTAAAAAAAACCTCATGGCATTATATTTCATTGTATTGCTAGATGAGAATTGCATTTTCCCCTAATTTCCTTTACTTGGTTTCTGCAAAACATTATTTATTTTATTCATTCATTCATTCGTGTCTTTTTAGGGCTGCACCCGTGGCATATGGAGGTTCCCAGGCTAGGGGTCAAATTGCAGCTGTAGCTGCCGGCCTACACCACAGCCACAGCAACACTGGATCCTTAACCCACTGAGCAAGGCCAGAGATGGAACCCGACTCCTCATGGATACTAGTCAGATTCATTTCCGCTGAGCCATGACGGGAACTCCCGCATAACATTTTTTAAAAAATTTGCTCTGCTCTGTGATAGCTCCTTCCCACTCTGATACCAGATTTTACTTTGGTGCTGGCTTGGTCTAACTCTTTAGCAGTTGCCTGCAGCATACCTCTGGTGTTCAGATAGACAGCCCACGGTTAAATATGCTTTCCTCTCTCTAAGTCTGTCCAGCACCCTTCTGCCCTCCCTAACCTGCCTCCATCCCCACCAGGCTCTTCTGGAGTCTAAGATCAACCCATCGGGTCTCAGAAACCACACAAATGAGAGCCCATGAGATGGGCCATTCAATTTGCAGAGCGTGGTCTCCATAGTTCTTAGTTCAGCCCAGCCTAATCCAAAATTGGTTATAATAAACTCTAACCCCAATGGTTAAATAACCCTATGGTTAAATGCACATGGGAAATGATGTACATTATATGCCTCTCCAAGAGATTCACAGTGCCCACTGGTATACTGAAAAGTCCTACAGTTAACAAACCTATTTAAGTTGACTAAACCTAGGATCTCTCAAATTTATTTGATGTCAGAACATTTTTAGGCATACACTACATGATATTCCAGAAAACTAATGTTCCATGAAACACATTTTGAGAAGTACTAATCTATCCCATTAATGAAATAACAATTTCATGCTCTAGCCACGATGGAAAATAGTACGGAGGTTCCTCAAAAAACTAAAAATAGAGTTGCCAGATGATCCAGTAATCCCAATCCTGGGCATATACCCAGACAAAACTAAAATTCAAAGAGATGCATGCACCCCAATGTTCATAGCAGCACTATTCACAATAGCCAAGACATGGAAACAAGCTAAATGTCCACTGACAGAGGAATGCATAAAGGAAATGTAGTACATATATATGATGGAATATTACTTAGCCATAAAGAAGAATGAAATAATGCCACTTATGGCAACATGGATGGGCCTAGAGATTTTCATACTAAGTGAAGTCAGAAAGAGAAAGACAAATACCATTTGATATCACCTATATGTGGAATCTCAAATAGGACACAAATCAACATATCTACCAAAAAAAAAAAAAAAACCAGACTCACAAGATATAGAGAACAGATTTGTGGTTGCCAAGGGGGAGGAAAAGACTGGGAGTTTGGGATTAGCGGAGGCAAACTATTATATATAAAGTGGATAGACAACAAGGTCCTGCTATATAGTACAGGGAACAATATTCAACTATAATGGAAAGGAAGATGAAAAAAAATTAACTGAACCACTTGTTGAAAAGCAGAAATTAATACAACATTGTTAATCAACTATAATTCAGTAAAGTTTTTAAAAAGAAAAAACCCAAACATATTGCAAAGAAAAAAATAATTTCATGCTCCATCAGATAACTTTAGTGTGACTCAGGTGATGCCTGTAGAGCTAGCCTTGCAAATATGTCTGACTATAATTCTGTTCATACAACCTGAAAAACCTAGGCTTCCTCAAGTTGAAATTACTTAAAAAATACATGTTTAACATCTCATATCATACATAAAAAGTTACTTCCTTAATTACATGTTATTTAAATGCTCCTGTCATAGTTATTTCGATAAAATACAGTAATCTTTTATCTCATAATATTTAGTAATTCCCAAACACTTTTCTTGTATTATGTCTGACCCTTGAAAATACTCTATGAGAATAGATAACCAGGGCTATCACCTCCATTTTAGAGGTGAGAAAATTCAGGTGGAAAACACAGCAATCTGTCCAAAGTCACTTAACTCATATATAATAAAAGAGAGGTGAGAATCAAAATTAGATCTTTTGATTCAAGGTATTCTATCCTCAGCAGTAGTTAAAAGTCATTTTTCATATGCCTTAACCTTATTTTCTCAGTCTTTTTCAATGTCTTTTGACTAATTATCAATATCATGCTTAAAGTTTAGAAGAATATTAGATTTAGAGTTTTCTAGAGAATATTTGTTTTCAATGGCTATATTAAGCCGTATCAGAATAAGGAAAGACCGTTATCTGAAATAACTTCGATCATTTGGGGACAGACTATCAGAATCAAAAGTCTACTGAATAGTTAAAAAGAGAGTTGGGTCCAGTACAAAAATCCATTTCACTTCATTCAGCAGATATTTCTGAGTGACTACTATGTGCCAGACACTGTATGGCAGCTGGAGGAAAAAGTATCTGAGGATAAATTAGCTGCCCATAAATCTGTACTATAACATGCCTGGAAACAGAAGGAAAAGATTTAGATTAGAAAAGCATGTTTCTAAATGTTCCCCTTGCAGGAGTTCCCCAGTGGCCTAGTGGGTTAAGGATCTAGCACTGTCACTGCTATGGCTTGGGTCACTGCTGTGGTGCAGGTTCAAATCCTGAATTGGGAACTTTGGCACCGCCAAAAAAATTCTCCTTGTAATCAATATCAGGTCAGATCTGACTATTAAGTATCTTTAGACCCCATCATTTAAGACAGAACTTGGAAGCTAGGATTGTTCAAAGGGCAAGTCAAAAAGATTGGTAAGTGGGTTGAAAAACTGTATTTCTAGGAACTGATTTATGAAAAGAAATGACTGAGCCCAAAGAAGAAACAGACTAGTAATTTCCCAAGAGGAGGTCTGGAGATAATGCTCAGCGGGGTCCACCAGCCCCAAATAACCTGACAATACTGAAGAGGTACGAACTATAATTTCATGAATTCTGGTTAAATATAAGACAGAGCATCCTAACAACAGGGAGATGGGTATTAGAAGGGTCTGCAGCTATCTTTAGAGATTTTTAGATATAATTAGGATAATTTTTAAACCTCATATTATACTTGTATAATTAATTGACATTGGTTTAGATGAAAATTTTAGGTCCCAAATTAAAACGTGAAAAGGCTGTAACTATTCTATCTTGACTATTAATTTGAGGTTTAAATAATTTTTTTTATTGTTTTATATCCCTTTCTTTTGTAGGAGTAGTGAAAGAATAAAACTTTGGCTTCGATAGTATTTTAATACCTACTGGAAACATTATTTTAAAGGGTTGTTTCTTAAATCTTTCTTATATTAAAAAATGTGTGTACCTTCACACAGGCCAACTTTCAAATAATAAAAGTATAACAGAAAAAGTATTTCAGCTGTTTTTAGGAGCTAGGAAATATATACTTTGAAATATTATCTCTAATATCATTTTCATTCTCACTAACACAGAATTTTCAGAATTAATAATCCACTGAACCTCCAAAAAGAAGGAATGGAGGGAGGGGAGAAAGAAAAAAACATAGAGGAAGCACAATAAAAAAGTTCCCTAGAATATAAAAATAAGTAACAATCGGGAAAGAATATTTTTTTTTGGCTTTTATCGTGTTTTTAGGGCTGCACCCTCAGCATGTGGAGGTTTCCAGGCTAGGGGTCTAATGACAGCTACAGCCGCCGGCCTACACAGCAACATGGAATCTGAGCCGCGTCTGCAACCTACACCACAGCTCATGGCAATGCCGGATCCTTAACCCACCGAGCAAGTCCAGGGATTGAACCCACAACCTCATGGTTCCTAGTCAGATTCGTTTCCACTGAGCCACAACAGGAACTCCAGGAAAGCATATTTTTAATTACCAAATATAGATTAAATATGTAACTAAAAACTAGCTTTTGTATGAAAAAGTGATTACATGATAGTTTACTGTATTCTAAAACATTAAGAATGATCGATCTATTCATTCATTTCTATGTTCCACAAATAGTATTCGATTGCTGAATATGTGCTAGGCATTATTTTATATTCCTGAGCTAAAACAATAAGCAAAACAAAGATCCCTGTCCTCAAAAAGCTTATATTCTAGTCAGAAGAGACAAAAATAGACATTATAAGTAGGCAGACAAGATAGCACAGAGAAGGTGATAAATGCAATAAAGAAAACAGAAGAGGGAGTTCCCATCCCGGCTCAGCAGAAACGAATCTGACTTGCATCCACGAGGAAGCATGCTCAACCCTTGGCCTTGCTCAGTGGGTTAAGGATCTGGCATTTACGGTGAACTGTGGTATAGGTCGCAGATGTGGCTTGGATCTGGCGTTGCTGTGGCCGCGGTACAGGCCAGCAGCTCCAGCTCCTATTCAACCCCCTAGCCTGGGAACCTCCATATGCTGTGGGTGCAGCCCTAAAAACAAACAAACAAACAAAAAACAGGAGAGAGTTGTGAGCTCAGCTGTGCCAGTGATAGTCAGGAGAAGTCACGATTTTAAAGATGGGCTGGGGTGGCCTCACTGGTTAAGTTAAGATTTGCTTGAGGAGGAGAGAAAGTGAGATAAGCGGATAGCTGGGGAAAGAGTGTTCCAGAATGAGAGAACAGTTGGAGCAAAAATCCTAAGATGGGAGAAGCTGGAGGAACAGCGAGGAGGCTGCGTGAGTGATTGAGGGGGAGAGTGCCAAGAGATGCCATTTTAGGATTTGCTAAAACGTCAGAAGGGCTTCCGTTCTTACTGAGGGAAGTGGGTGCCAATACAGAGCTCTGAACAGTGACGTCTCATTTAAGTTTTAAAAGATGACTCACTGCTGGGTTGAGAAGAGTCAGAAGGACAAGGACAGAGGCAGGGGGACGGGCTGGAAGCCTCCTGCAGAACAGATCCACGGTTCCTCACCCATCATTCTCAAATCCAAAAGCTGCTTCATTAACTCATTAGGTAGCAAAACTAACCTTCACTTAACCTAACCTAAATGGCCTCAGTAGTCACATTAGCTTAAACATTCATGTTTCCCTGTAGAGACATTAATATGTTTTGGCGTGTAATACACAGCATATGCATCTTACTACTTTTCTAAAATTAAAGAAAAAATGCTATATTCCACAGCTCATCTGGATAAATCATTTCAGATCTGTACCCCCGTGGAAGGGCAGGTGCACTGGAGATGGTGAGGTGAAGCCACACTTCAGGTATAATTTGAAGGAAGGGCTAACAGGATTTCCAGACAGCTTGGATGTGGGTGGAAAATGTAATTCAAGATGACTCCAAGTTCTTTGGCCTGGCAATTGGTTGGATGGAGGAACCAACTCCTGGGGTGGGAAAAGCTGTGGGCAGAGTGTGTTTGGGGTGACGATCAGGAACGATTAGACACGCTGAGCCTGAGATATGCAACTTCATCTAACTGGAGAGGTTAAATAGGCAGGTGATAAGCAATTCTGGAATTTGGGGAGAAGTCTGGACCACAGATCTACCTGGGTGGTAATTTTTTCCTTCTTTAATTTCCTTTTAGAATATCTTTACAATCTTCTCTCAGGGAACAATACAAACTCTCTCTTACACACACACACACACACACACACACACATGCACACATGCAAGAAAAGCCCTGCTTCCCAAACTCTTCCTCTTCCATTAAATAAATGCATGCCCTCTCAATTTAAGTATGGGGCTTACAATTGAAGTATGGGGCTATCTGGAGATTGCCTGACCGTCACTGTAATTAACATTACCTGAAAACTCATGAAATGAGGAGAGCCAAAGTCTCTTCTCAGACCAGTAGAGACTAAGGGTGGCTTAAGAAATTATATGCCAGGGGTGAAGAAAATATTCAATGAATTAAATGGAGCTGAACTAAAATGGCATTAAGATTCCCTTCTGTTTTCACAATGAATGAATACTAGTCATCTGTTCTGAATTGAAAACTTGGAACCACTCCCTTATTTGGAATATATGCTGCAGTCACCAGACAGCAAATGAAGAAGTGTCCCAAAGATCCTCATGGAGGCTAACATTAACCAGCAGCTATGGCTGAAGATGAAACGAGAGTGGAATTTAACTTCTGGCAGGAGTGTCCCAAGGCAGCAATGCTATCTGTGGCATGCAACAGCCTTGGCACAGGATCAAGGTAAGTCTTTCCCAGGGCATGTCTTTAAGATGACAGTCTCTTAGAACGAGTGCTCTCAAACATCATCAGAACTGCACGTCTCCCCAGTTTGATCCTAATCAATTCTATTAGTGAACTGCAATGTTATTTTTAATTCGTATGTGTAGCGTACAGAGAGGAATAATGGGAAAAAAAGAGAGACTTTTTTAAAAGGGCATGCATTAAAAAACTCAGTAAGAGGTTAAAAATCACAACTGTTGGTCTGGTAATAAGGGAACAACCTCTTCTTCCTTCCAGACTTCTTTACTTACAACCTCTCTCTCCGTTGGTGTATCACCCTTTACCTAATCACCCATTAAAAATCTGGAATCTTAAATCCAGACTAGCTCCAATTTAGATCTAACCACCAGTTTACAGTAAATACAAGGGGATAGTTGCCCAGTGTTTCTCAACAAGCCTTGGCTCAACGCTCCAGTTTGTTGGTAGTTTACTGAATACGCTATGCTGTTTCCTACCCTTGTGCCTCTGTTGTATTGTCCTCGTTAATTATAATGCCTCCCTTTTTTCATGCCCTTTGCCCCACTTCACTCAAGAAGCCTCCCACTCCCCAAACTGTCCCTGGCCAAAGACAGGTTGGGAACCTTCTCTCTACTCCATAACATCTCACACAAATCTCTTTCACTGACAAAGCACCACAGATTGGCTTCTGGGCAACTGTCTTTCCCACCAGATTATAAGCTTTTCTCTTTTATCTGTGTAAACCCATGCCTAAGACAGGGCTTAGCATCCTAAAATGCACAAAAAAATATTTACTGACTGAAAGAACATTTAGGTTAAAAGTTAAATGGTATGTGCTATATTAAGTTCTCAACTGTGGAGTGTTTTCAAGTAAATCTGAATATGCTAGGAGAATTCTCATATTGGATAGGAGCTGCGATCTACTGTATGACTTTGTGATATTCCTTCCATGTCTATTCACATTCTTAGCTGCCCAGCTGACTGACTTTTATATACCTCTTTATAATATTTAACAATAGGGATGTATGATTTATACTTTGCATAAGTAATTCTTTTTATGAGTCTTATTCAAGGCATGACCTATGATTTGAATGCCATCATAAAAAGCATTAAAATGCATTAAAATGTACTAACACAAAAGACCCCCCAACAGCCAAAGCAATTCTGAGAAAGAACAAAGTGGTAGGTGTCCACTTTGATTTCAAGCTATACTATAAAGATATAGTAATCAAACAGTATGGTACTGGCATAAAAACAGACATATAGACCAATGGAACAAAGTCAAGAACCCAGAAATAAACCCAAGCATCTATGGTCAAATAATATTTGACAAGGGATTCAAGAATATTCGATGGAGAAAATTAAGTCTCTTCAATAAATGATGCTGGGAAAATTGGATAGTCACGTGCAAAAGAATGAATCTAGGCACCTATCTTACACCATTCACAAAAATTATCTTGGAATGAATTAAAGACTTGAACACAAGACCTGAAACCATAAAACTCCTAGAAGAGATGATAGGAAGAAACTCCTTGACACAAGTGTTAGCAACGATTTTTTTGATATGACACCTAAAGCACAAGCAACAAAATAAAAAATAAGTGCGACAACATCAAACTAAAAAGCTTCTGTGTAGCAAAAGATACCATTAACAAAATGAAAATATAACCTATTGGGATGGGAAAAGTATTTGCAAATCATCTATCTAGTATGGGGTTAATATCTAAAATATATAGTTAATTCATACAACTTAATAACAAAAGACCAAATAATCCAATTAGAAAGTAGTCAAAGAACCTGAACAGGCATTTGCCCAAAGAAGATGTATTAATGGCCAACAGGTACATGAAAAGATGCTCAGCATCATTTATTATTAGGAAAATGCAAATCAAAATCAAAATAAGCTATCACCTCACACCTGTCAGAATGGCTATTCAAAAAGATAAGAGATAGGTGTTGGTGAGGATGTGGAGATAATAAAAAAAAGCCATAAAAATGAGAAAATCCTACCATTTGTGACAGCATGGAGGATCTTCATGACATAATGCTAAGTGAAATAAATCAGAGAAAGGCAAATTCTGTATATGATCTCACTTACATACAGAATCTTAGAACAAATGCATAGAAAATGAGATCAGATTTGTGGTTAATTGAGAAGGAAGATTAGGGAAGGGGAAAATGGATGAAGGCAATCAAAAGGTACAAATCCAGTTATAAGATAAATAAGCACTAAAGATGTAATGTACAACATTATTACTATAGTTATAACTGCTGTATGACTTCTATGGAAGTTGTTAAGACAGTAAATCCTAAGAGTTTCCATCCCAAGGAAAAAAAATTTTTCTCTTTTCTTTTGTATCTGAGAGAACGGATGTTAACTAAACTCACTGGGATAATCATTTCATGATATGTGTAAGTCAAACCATCATGCTGTACTCAAACTTATACAATGCAGTATGTCAGTTACACTTCAATAAAACTGGAAAAAGAAAAACCTCAATAGATATGCTAACATTTATGACTTACTGAACACATCTCCTCTGGGTTTCTGAGGATCTGTCTGTATCCTATTGTCAACCGTAAATCCTCTTGGAGACGTAGTGGCAACTGGTGCTGCAGTGGTCAGTCTGGTGGTTGGTCTTTCTGGAGTTGCTGCTGGTGGAGGGGTTCTGAGTTCTGTGGGTGGCGGTGGGGGTGGAGGTGGGGTAGGCTGTGGCATTGGCTTTGGTGCAGGTCTTGTCGTTGGCTTAGACGTGGGCCAGCTGGTAATGACAGGAGGTATATATGGCGTCTTCAGAGGCCACCTTGTACTTCCAACATCAGGAATCCAGTTACTCTGTCCTCCATCACCTTTTGAAATGGTACCATTTCCCTTTGGAACATGAATTGGACCTGAAGGTTCAATCATGACTTTTGGAATATCTAAAAGAGTAAATACACTTAAATTAATGTGTAACCATCTCTCCTTAAGAAGCAAAATATCAAATTGTACAAAACAAGTGTATCAAAATACCTCATGCTTTCTTTTCACATTTAGAATAGTCCCCTACTATAAGTCATGCTGTTTTACAAAAAATATATATGTGTGTATATATAGTATATACATATATAATCATAAACACATAATCCATCTGATAGACATACACAAAAATTATATTGTTGTTTCCATAATGAAATGTATTATTTGAAACAAAAAAGTTTTAAATATTTGTGAAGTGAAAAGAAACAAGAATCAATAAGATTTTTTTCAAGGCAGACATTATAAAATTTTAAAATATGAGAAATGTATATTTAGAGACTATGTTAAGTGTCCCCATGGCACATATACATCATAAAATCATGTGCAGATTGTCAAAAGACTCTTACCTTTCCATACGTTATACAAATTCAATTCACACAAATATATTTTCATTAAATATTCTACTTATTGTTTCATATTTGGTTTTCCTTACCCTTTACTAATTTATACAATTGCTTTCCTTAAAAAATTTCAGAGGTCACCAAGGTTATCTGTAGAAACTTTGTCCTTGATTGTATTCACCAAAAGGAATTAATATTTAGTCTTCTTGGAATGATATACTCCAGACTAGGAGCATGACTGCATGACCCTTCAAATATCCTGTAATCCTCATGATTTTGTGCCCCATGATTTTTAGTAAATATTTTACTCCAGAAACTTAAAAAATGATCTATTGTTGCATGAAATGTATGCTAACTTATGGCCTTTGGTTTGTGAAACATTCATCATGGAAGGTATCTTTTTCATGTTTATCTACTAATAGAGCCAAACAGAGCCAAGCTCTACTCCAAATAGAGCTTACAAAAATTTAAAAAGCAAAACAGTTCTGAACGTAGAGAAAATAAATACGGAAATGATTTTTTAATAGTAGAGTTAAATGCATATAACAGAGGAATAAAAATGAAGACTCTATTCAGATTATCCCACCATTAACATCAAATGCTAATGCCAAACATACATTTCCTTCCGATTACAGCCAAATCAAATTCTTGGGGGGGGCTTCTATCGTTTCTTTCCAGCTAAAGAGGAGCTATTGAGAGAACTGAATGCCTCTAAGATTAGAATGTATAACTGAGTCTTTAATTTTTAAAAATTTCCGAGCAAGTGATTTCATTGTTTGTGGAAATCACAGACTAGTATGACTAGCAACAAATAATTATATTTGATAATTAATCTTGTCACTTATCTTCCCTCGTAATGGCCTCTGTGTAATCCTGTACTTTCTGGTGGAATCTAGAGCTGGAAGATGGGCATTACTCACACACACAACGCAGCCCGTCGCCCTGGTATCCGTCTTTACATTTACACTTGTAGGACCCGTGTATGTTGTAACATCGTGCAAAGCGGCTGCACTGATACTGACCCAGGGAGCATTCATCTATATCTGCATCAGGAAGTAGGAAAAGAAGAGCAATATTTGGGAAATAAATACGACGCCACAAAAAAAATACCGGGGTTCCAAAAAAATTTTTTTTGCAATGTGAAGATTCACGTAAAATCAGCAGATAAATAGAAGAAATAAAGTACACGTGCATCCAGAGCTACTGGCATTTGAATCTCACTTATGTTCATTTAATTTAACGCCAGCACCCTCCCCTGCCCCTGCCATCCCAGTCATCACCATAATTAAGAGACCTTTCCGCTCCACAGGAAAAAGCAACACAGAGCAATGGTTGGAGTTCATTACCGTGACATTGGTATTTGCCTCCGATATACATGAGGTCGAAGCCTTTATGACATTTGCAGATGTAACTCCCAAAAGTGTTGACACACTGCCTATATCTGGGGCAGGAGGCTCTTCCAGTAGCACATTCATCAATGTCTAGGAACATAAGTCAAGTGCATCTTAGGAAGAGCCACAGCACGTTCAGATGGAGTCAATTTTAAAGTAAACAACTATCTGCAAACTGTTGCCTGGCACGTAGTGGCTCATTGTCAGTGTTATCGAGCTGGCTGCCCTGACATAAATTCCACATCTCCAAATTGCACCTCGTTCTAACTCAAGCCACCCTCTTCTTGCACCGTATCTCACATATACTGAACGTGCATCCCTCTGGTTGCTCAAACCAGAAACACGAGTCATCTCCTTGACAACCCCATTTCCCTCCACCCCCAAATCATCAACCCCTGCTCAGGCGACCTCTGACAGAGTCTTCGAACTCCTTTACTCCACTCTGCACCTACTGTCTAGTCCAAGCCACCATCTCCCAGGACAAACTCTTATAAGAGCCTCCAAACTGGCCTTTTTCCGGCCAGTCTCACTCCTCCAAAGCATTCTCACTCAAATGTCCACAACTGATTTGATGAAGACATAAGATGGGATTATTACCATGCTTACGTCTCTGAACTGCTTCTACCTGCTTTCTGAACCCCTCATCTCTCATCACATCTTCGAAGGCCCCGCAGTAAGTAGTCCCCACCCACCTCATCGGCTGTATCTCAAGCCCCCACCCCTCACACTCTGTACATAATGACATGACCTCCTTCCTTGCAAAACCTCAAAGAGGCCAGCCTCTCCTTCACCGCAGTGTTCTGAAACATTTTCATCTGCCTGGCTGATTCTTCAATGACCAATAGTCCAAGTCTTACTTCAGGGCTTTCCTTGACCATTTTCTTAAATAGACCCTTTCTGTTTTTTAGTCTCTTAGTATCTCATATTAACACTTAGTATTGTTCGTTAATTTTTACTGGATATTTCTTTCTTTTCTGTCCCTTCCATTAGAGTATCAGCTTTGTGAAGATTAAAAGCTTGTCTGCTTTGTCCATTACCCTAGCACGGAGCCCAGTACATGACATATAGAAAATACTCAATAAATATCTTGAGCTCCTAAATGCCTCCATTCATTCAGTGCAATAAGCATGCGATGTATTACGCTCAGCTCCTTGCATCCATGACCTCATTCAATCTTCACAAGGGTTCCATATGGACTTACTCCCACTTCTAAAATGAAACAACTCTAGCTCAAAGAAAGGAAGTCTCTTACCTAAGGGTACATATCCAGTATATGGCACAGCCAGGTTTGAAATTAAAGCCCAGATTCTTAACTACAGTCTTTTACTGCCTTCCTAACTTACAGGGGGAAAAACCCTAATCCTCTGGTGCAATACAAACAGTCTAGCCCTGTCTACCTGCTCAGCTCTTATGTTCTAGAAATCCTGAGCTCTTCTTATTTCTCTGAGCACTGTGCTCACTTTAAACATCCATGCCTTTGCACATGTGCTTTCCTCCTGTCCCTCATTTTTTAGGGAAACAAGGTTTTCATGGTCTTTTCGCAGAGAGTGGTGCCCTTAGGAGACAAGTGACAGCCTCTAAAGGATAACTAATGTGATGTTCAGTAACCACCCTTTTTCCTTCTTCCCAACACATTTCACTTTCTTCCTTATCGCAAAGAGGCTGCTGACAGAGATGCTGGATTTTGCAACTCACCCACACAGGTCCTCCCATCAGGAGCCAGCTGTAGGCCAGGAGAGGGGCACTGGCACCGAATTTGTCCTTTGATGACATCACAGCCATACTGACAGTTTGCCATGGAGCAAGTCAGGGCACCTGGAAAGAGAGTGACTGTCTGACTAAAGCAGCAAGCATATTCTGTACCTAAAATAACTATGTTTTCTACTTGTCCAGCCATCAGCGACACTGAATCAACAATGAAGATGAAAAGACATTAATTCTCCAACAGCCTAAGACAAAAACAGGGGGGAGGGGATTTCCCATTGTGTCTCAGTGGTAACAAACCCGACTGCTATCAATGAGGATGCAGTTCGATCCCCGATGGGTTAAGGATCTGACATTGCCATGAGCTGCAGTGTAGGTCACAGATGCAGCTCAGATCTGGCATTGCTATGGCTGTGGCGTAGTCTGGAAGTTGCAGCTCTGATTAGGCCCCTAGCCTGGGAACTTCCATATGCTAGGGTGCAGCCCTAAAAACATAGATAGATAGATAGATAGATAGATAGATAGATAGGTAGGTAGATAATTTTTAAAAAAGAAAAAATAAAAGAAAATAGGGGGAAGGACACAAAGACCTTCTTCCCTCACGGATGACTGAGAAGAAGTGAACCAGCTCTGTTATCATCTGGGGAAGGCCTTTAATGCCTTTGAAGAATTAAAAAGACAAATATAAAACTCTATCTTACAGAAATTATCTGGAGGAGTTCCCCTCGTGGCTCAGTGGTTAACCAATCGACTAGGAACCATGAGGTTGCGAGTTCAATCCCTGGCCTTGCTCAGTGGGTTAAGGATCCGGCGTTGCCGTGAGCTGTGGTGTAGGTTGCAGACGCGGCTCGGATCCCGTGTTGCTGTGGCGAAGGCCAGCAGCTACAGCTCCTGTTGGACCCCCAGCCTGGGAACCTCCATATGCCGCGGGTGCAGCCCTAGATAAGGCAAAAAGACAAAAAAAAAAAAAGAAAAGAAAAGAAAAAAAAGAAAGTATCTGGAAACTTTCCAGTGGCTAATAAGGAAAATGGAGAATTGAGGTATTTTTCCAGATTACTCATGTTAAGTGCTGGTCCTAACAAAACATCAAATAACTGTCTCAGCCACTCAGTAAATGTCTCTGGGTACAGCAGGATATTTCCCAGTGAGGGGTACAATGTTAGAGGACTCTAGCACCACTGCCACGTGTTAATAAACATGAACTCACCTCAGTGTAAAAACTTCCATGCTAAATATGCATTTATAAGTAAAGCTAGCCAACCTTTTCTGTTTTATAAAATGCAACCCAATCAGAGAGAGCTGATAATGAACAGATTGATAATTAACTAATTTATTTTTTCTCTTTACAGCTGCGTCTGTGGTCTAGGAATGTCCCCAGGCCAGTCATCTAATCAGAGCTGCAGCTGAGGCCTACACCACAGCCACAGCCATGCCAGATCCAAGCCGCATCTGTGACCTATACCACAGCTCACAGCAATGCTGGATCCTTAACCCAATGAGTGAGGCCAGAGATTGAACCCACTTCCTCACCGACACTATATTGGGTCCTTAACCCACTGAACCACAATGGGAACTCCTAATTAACTAATTTAACTGACAGTTCAGTAAAAATAAAAACCAAATCATCAGTTATTGGATATCAGACTATCACTTCGTCGATTCAACGTTCAGCCTGCCGAGAATATTAAAGCACTGTTCATATTATAACACATCCAAATGATAGTAGGAGACACCATCTATTTCTTTCATATAAAGACACACATACAATCTACTTTTATGTTATTATAATCATTTTTTCCCATTTGAAGTATTTTTTTTAGAAAAAAAGAAGAGATAACTTAGTCTTCAGACTATTATTAAGAAATGAGGAGTTCCCTTCAAGGCTCAGTGGTTGATGAACCCAGTGAGGATCCATGAGGAGGCAGGCTCCATCCCTGGCCCTGCTCAGTGGGTCAAGAATTCAGCATGGCCATGAGCTGTGAGGTAGGTCACAGATGTGGCTCAGATCCCATGGTAGCTGTAGCTCTGATTTGACCCCTAGCCTGGGAACTTCCATATGCCACGAGTGTGGCCATAAAAAGCAAAAAAAAAAAAAAAAAAAGAAGAGAGAGAGAGAAAGAAAAAAAGAAGAGAAATGTAAGAATGAGGTGAGGAGGTACTTGTGGATGGTTTATACTCAATCACCCTGCTGGATAGATTCTTTACCAGCAAACAGTTTAGTATCCTTCCTTGTGGACAGTACAACAGTCCTCAAGTGGTCACTAATGATCTTTTTCTATGTGGAACAGTTCTATGCCCAGATAGAAGACAGGGGTCAATGAGCTAGGAAAAGCATTAGAAAACACATTAGTGATTCTTGTTCTAAATACCATTTCCAAATCAACTTAACATTGGCACCCATGGTAAAGGAATGCTAGCTGTCTAAAATGGGCAAGACTTATTTTGATTTTCCATTCCTTAGGCATGCATACAATCGCGCTCACATCCTGTTGGGGGGTGGTGCTGGGAGGCCACTTTCACACACTCCCTGAACCCAGAAGGAAATCAAGCCCAAAGCACTTCTGAAACAGTTAAGATGTTTGACATACTTGAGCAGGACCCATCCGGCATGAGCATGTATCCGTTGAGACAGTAGCACTTGTAGCTGCCGTAGGTGTTCATGCATCTGTGCTTGCAGGGCCGTGGCTTCAGGCCACATTCGTTTAGATCTGAAAAGAATGGGTTGAAGCAGAAGGATGACAAAACCGCAAACCTAATGCCCATCACTGAAAATTCTTCTCTACGTTGGAGAATGAAGGCGAAGGCAGTCAAGCTAGAGTGACCAGTCCTGTACACAGGAGGAAGAGCCTGTTCACAATGCCCTCATTTTAATGCTAGTTACACTCGGAGTAACCAGGAGTCTCCTATCAGAGGTGACCAAAAGCCTTATAATGGTGGAAGGCCCTGTGATTTTCTTGAGCTTAAATACTACAGTACGTGTGCTTTCTGCTTACAAAGGACAGTTGGGAAGATTCTCCTCATGGACACGCGGCTTATCATCCCCTAGAAAGAGCAGCTTATATATAAGCCATCTATCTGACTCCAATATCCTCAAAATATCTGGGTTCTACTACTAGATTCACTTCTAACAACACAATCTTCCTCTTTCGGTTCCTTCCTGTTTAAAGAAGACATTGTGAGCCTACCTTAGTTTGCAGAAAGTGTATGGATTTTTAACTTTAGACTGCTTTGACCTTCCTAAAGAAAAGCTCTTTTTTCTTATTTCTGAGGACGGAAGCTCATTGAATTAGAGTGATCACTAATGAGGTTCCTCTTGTTCAATCTTATAGAATCAATACTGATCCCAGATTAAAGAAGAAACGCAAGCTTCCTACTTTAGTAAAGCATTCAAGTCACAAAATAAATTTCAAAAAAAAAAAAAAAGACCCTCCAACATATTTTCATTCCTTCTGCAGTTAGGAAGGGCGTATAGAAATACTAATGGACAAAACATAATGGACTATCATTACGTATTTTAGGTTTATTGGTTTAACTATCAATATGACATAAGGCAATAAACCACATTATGAGAACTTTCCAATCCAAGTTGAACATTACCTCAAGTGAAAATAAAACTCATAATGACAAAAATACACTGAAACAGTTATGCCCAAAATATAGATCTCATTAAAAAGAAATCTGACCACATGTTTATTTTGTCTGGACTGCCAGCATAGGCACCTGATTAGTTTAATTTAATTGACTACTAATTTAATTATCTACTAACCCATGCCGTCAAATCAGAAATATAGATATATTTAGTTAGAAGCTGTTTTCAAATCTAACCAAACTGAAGTCTGACCTGCTCATTTATAAAAAAATCTATGCATATACATATATATATATATACTTCATTAAACACCAAATTACATTGTTTTTTTAAACCAACAAATAATTATTCCATCTAAATTTGTTTTTATATTTTACTGACTTCTCAACTTGGTCTGTTTTCTGACCTTAACAAAACTATAAGCAGATCTCCAGAGGATGAAATCTGGGAAGGTTAAATAAATAAACCAGATACCTTTGTCGTCATCTATGCTTTCTTTAATTTTAAACTTTATAGTCTCTTGCCCAAAGGTATGTAAAACAGGAGCCTATTTAAAATTTTTTTTTAATTTCCTCAAAAAAGGTGATTTGCAAATCATGGTTATCAACAAAAATTTGATTTTTTCCTCTGTTAAAATGAAGTAGCATTTTTAAGTCAAGGAGTAAAGACAGAGAAAGAAATTCACTTCACTTCTCATATTCTTCTACCCTGTCAATACTTATTAAAGACTAGAGTCAGGGAATCTTTTCTCATTTCTAAGAGAGTTAATTACCATGCCTAATAAGTCCCTGCAGATTCATACTTGGCTTTGATAAACCTCTGATTGCCGTTATAGTAAATAATAATTAAATCTGAATACACTGTCAGAGAAAGGCTTTGTGTACTAATATTTTTCTGTACTGAGCATAAATATGACACAATAGTACAACAAAATAATAGAGTAAGACTGAATTCTCTCAAGGAAAGGATACTGATGGCTATAAAATGTATCAATTAAGAACACTTAGGCTTATTTTTAAAGAGCCTCTGAAACTTCTGTGGGTTCCTGATGGGAACTGGTTAGATGTTTATAGCTCCAAGCAGCTCATATACAAGGTGTATTTATGCTGATGGGCATATTTTCAAACACTATGGCCATGAACTAAAGCTGAAGCTCAGCTGAGGCAGCTCCAGTCTTGGCCAATAAAGGTCCCCTTAGGATTGCTATGAGTCTTTATGATCCAGACTGGGGATGT
>PVHT020000254.1:4588465-4619071 GCA_004024745.2 Catagonus wagneri | reverse complement strand
TGTGGGTTCCTGATGGGAACTGGTTAGATGTTTATAGCTCCAAGCAGCTCATATACAAGGTGTATTTATGCTGATGGGCATATTTTCAAACACTATGGCCATGAACTAAAGCTGAAGCTCAGCTGAGGCAGCTCCAGTCTTGGCCAATAAAGGTCCCCTTAGGATTGCTATGAGTCTTTATGATCCAGACTGGGGATGTTGATGATCTTCAATCCAAATTTATCTTTCCCTTCCTAGAAGAAAAAGCAGGTTGGGGTTAAGAATTGTGAAATTGAAAGGAAGTGAAAAAAATCAGTAAGACGTCATAATTCTCCCCCAAAGACCCAAACATACCTGGAAATCGCTTATGAAATAATATGGAAAAGGAAGTAAACATGCAGCATTAAGTGGGCAAATGCAGAGATACTTGTTGGCTATTTTACTATTATTAAATTGTCACATAAGCATCAAAACATGCTGAAAGCAATTTGAGAAAGCTGTACACTAACAGCTGGTGACAGGCTGCATGAGATGCCCTGACAGTTGGCTGCTGTTGATGTCCCCAGTGACTGCCACCACTGCCCCCTCTGCCACACGCCTGTGTCTCCTGCATACTTCCCACTGACCCTTACAAAAGCCACTGCAGAAATTATAAAATAGGATTCTGTAATAATCCATAATTATCAATATTTACCAAATATCAGAACTTTGCTAAAGCAGGGAGCTTCAAAAAATTAAAAGCATCTCATGTCCTGGTGATGAACTTCTTTTTCCTCAATTTTCTTCAGGGTTTCTAGTCTATGATAACTATACTTTTTTCTTATTGATTGAACGGCTTATAAAATTGAGTTAATATATACTGCTTCCAAAATTTCTCAGACTATAGACCTAGTAATGCTTGTGTTACTATCAGATTAAGTCAGAAATTCAAAAATGACACTTCTTGGAGTTCCCGTCATGGCTCAGGGGTTAACAAATCTGACTAGAAACCATGAGGTTGCAGTTTCGATCCCTGGCCTTGTTCAGTGGGTTAACGATCTGGCATTGCCATAAGCCGTGGTGTAGGTTGCAGATGCTTCTCGGATCTGGCGTTGCTGTGGCTGTGGTGTAGGCCAGCAGCTACAGCTCCTGTTAGACCCCTAGCCTGGGAACCTCCTATGCTGCAGGTGCAGCCCTAAAAAGCAAAAAAAAAAAAAAAAAAAAAAGACACTCCTAATTTATAGTGAATGCTCCTATAATAATAAGAATATAAAGAATAAGAAAATTCTCCTTGATTGTACTTTCACAAATCAATCTTAAAAGCTGATAAAAGAACCTAGAAAAGAAAACTTCAGTGTCTTCATTTTAAGCTTATTTAAATCTTGCTCTTTCTCTAGAAGTTTATGATGTAATATACATTATAAGGAAAACCTATAATAAAAAATTAATGAATTCTATCATGTACCTATCTCATCACATCAAAGGACAGCACTTTACAATTAAACCACTTACACAAATGCTTAAATTGTTATCTACGTAATTCTTAAGAAGCATCTATTACAGTCAAGTATATTTAAGCAAGTTGGTGAATTCAAGAGCTGAAGTGGGGTGGGGGAAGGGAAAGAAGCTGATCCAGAACAAAAATGCAAGCTGCATAGCATTATACTTCAAGAAGGAAAAAGAATCAGAAAGTTTATTAGCATGCAGACACTGAAAAGGAGCTTGAAAATCTGGAAGAGATTCATTGAGTAAGATAACCCAATGGATTTTTAAAGAAAATAATCCTTCATTCATTTAATGTAATTTGGACCTTTTTTTTTCTTTTGAGGTTTAAACTGTGTTATGTCTCAGAAGTCTCAAGCTTTTACATTTTATCTGATTCAAGCAGAGGTCACAGGCAAACAGATCTCAATATGTCAACTGCCATAACTTTTACTCTTTAAATTTTCAATGACGCTGAAGTTAATCCCATTGCCTTAACTTCTTGATCCAAATACATCAAGTTCCTAATGAGCAGAAACGGTAATTAATAATTTAAGTGAGTTTAATTCAGTAATTCTAAGTTCCTACATCTATGAGTGAGTGAGAAATAAAATCTTTTAGAAGAAGTCTTAAAGTCTTTTAGGAGTCCTCTGGTGACCCAGTGGTTAAGGATCCAGCATTGTCACTGCTGTGGTGCCAGTTGATCCCTAGCCCTGGGAACTTCAGCATGCTGTGGGCATGACAAACAAACAAACCAAAAAGTGCCATAAAGTCAGGCTGCCACTCAATTTTTCCACAAAACTTTTCAGCCTAATGAAGATGCTAGTATTTTTGGTGTTTCTAGCCTCACACCAGCCCTGCAGGTGAAGAGAGCAGGAATCACTTTCCTATTACTAACTGGTTTGTTTACACCCAGCCACATCAAATGACTTGCTCGTAATCATATAGCTACTTAGGGGCTGTGCTAGAACCAGAACTCAGGCTTTTCAATATGACAAAATGTTCCACAAAAGAAGCAAGCTAATGTATCGTTTGATTTTCAGGTGACCCAAAACTCTCCATCCCAAATGCAGTGTTGGGGAAGAGGACTTGAGTATCTCAAAAATCTGCTTAGCAAAAGCCAAGCAAACCCCAGTCTCAGTTGCTTTGGAATTCCTGAAATCACCTACCCAGGAAAACAAAAGTTCTTCTGTTATATGATTTTTAGAAAATATTTTGAAACCCAGAAAAGAGGAAGAAAAGCAAAAGATACTTGATGCAGGGAAAGGACAGTGGCGGCTCCAGGCTTTTTAGAGCACAGAGAATTGGCACCGGGTGGCAATTCCTGCTGCTGGCTTCACATGCTCAGGATGCAGAGGACTGGGCACTCCTGGGGTGAGTCTTCAGAACATTGGCAAGAAGTGACAACACTGCAGGAAGCCGTGCAGGTGGGACGAGCAGACCACCTGAGATAAGGCACGCTCACCCCTTGAAGGTAAACTTGTGGCTTGATGATCCAGGGGTTGTGAAAGAGGCTGTTCACTGCCTTGGTCAAGAGCAGTTGGGTAGGAGTGTTCGTCTTCACACCAGGAAGAAGGTAATAAGAGTCAACTTTGAACGGATGTCATTTTTAGCCCTAAAAATCCTTATAAGTATATATTAAACAATTACATGAAGTTGATGGAGTTCAAAAGGAATGCCCTAGATACGTAACAAAAATAAGTTCCCAGTTCTTCTGGTTTCTCTTGTTAAATTTAATTTTTATTGTCCTTAAATCTTAAGGACATCTTGCCTGTTTCCCAAGAACACACACATACACACACACACACACACACACACACACTGCAAGTTTACACTCCATCACCTTCATACCAATTTTTAAACCCCAAAAAGAGATATTTTTAAAAATGTGATTTTAGTCTTCAACAAAGAAAGACAACTCAAAAAAAAAAAGTTTATACAAAACTTGACTATAATCAACCTGCTCTTTTTAGGTACATTTAGATCTTAAATGACCAACTTAAAACCTTTCCTATATTACTTTGTATGATAGTTTAAAATACTGGAGATGCCTGGGGCTGGAAAAATAATATACATAAGTTTTCTGCAAAAAAGGATAACTGTTGCCATTATTAGCTCACCAAAGTGTTATAAGATGGATGAGACCCAAAGTAGAGTCAAAAAGGCAATCACATTCTTTTTAAAGACTATTATTAACAATTAAACTTCCAAATTAGGTGAACACTGGTTTCTGGGGTTGGACTCCACATCTTTCAAAAAGTCAGGCTTTGGAGTTCCCATTGTGGAGCAGAGGAAACAAATCCAACTAGTATCCATGAGGATGAGGGTTCAATCCCAGGCCTCACTCAGTGGTTTGGGAATCCAGCTGCAGTGAGGAGTGGTATAGGTTGCAGACATGGCTCGGGTTTTGAGTTGCTGTGGCTATGGCATGGGCCGGCAGCTGTAGCTCCAATTCAATCCCTAGCCTGGGAATTTCCATATGCTGTGGGTGCGGCCCTAAAAAGCAAAAAAGGAAAAAGTCAGGCCTTAAGAAACTACTTTAATATTAGGGTTAAAGCACTTAAACTGCTGTGCTAAGGAAAACAATCAACTCAGACTTAACTAGCTCCCAAAAGTTTACTGTCTGTTTCTGGGCTACAACATAATGATTCTTTTCTTGAGATAAGGAATGCAACATATGGAATATAAACCATGTCAAAAAAAATCAGTAATCAATATTTGCAAATTGTTTCCTCTGAAATTATTATAAAGCACACTGTAAATTCAAAAGAATACCTTTTATTCCTGAAAATATGCAATGAGATGATCATTACATGCCCCAAATTATGCTCCAATGGGAAAGTTATGTAAAAGGGTATTATCTATAACAGCACACATTTTTTGGCTGAGGGGGTAAGGGCGTTGTGTAGGTAGAGAGACTCAGGAGGAAGAAAACCCATATGAATAAAATTACCAGAGAGAGTAAGGTGGGAAAAAGCAAATCTTGCCAGAGTTCAGGTTAGAACTCACTTACTATGAAAGGCACTTTTTTGTGTGTGCCTTACAGAACATGGTCAGTCCAAGCCCATGATTTTACACCTGATCTGGCTATAGCAAAACCAAAGGATGACTCAGAGCACAAGCCACGACCAGCAGATTCACACTAAGCTTGTGACTAGGCTGTTAAACTAAGCCAATTCCAAAGCGGGCTTGCCCCGCTATTCCTGATGCTCCCCAAGAAGCTCTGAAAGCACTCATTAAGTGCTTGTATTCTACTCAAGCTGTTCACTCTGCCAAGCAAGTTTCTGAGGGGAGGGAAGGGGCGAATTTCCTAAAGTACACAGCCTGCAGCACCATTTTTAGCAGATACTTGCCTTATAACAAAACCTATTCTGAATCAAATGTTAATTTCCAGTTCTATGGAAATTATTTCAACTTAAGCTCATCTGAACATTTCTCTCAAGGAAAAAGAAAGCTTTTTGGTTACCCATATCTCTGAGGCATGTTTCTAGCTGATTAAAAGATACAGTCTGGGAGTTTCCACTGTGGTTTAGCAGGTTACAAATCAGACTAGTATGCATGAGGATACAGGATTGATCCCTGGCCTTACTCAGTGGGTTAAGGAGCTGACATTGCCATGAGCTGTGGTTAGGTCACAGATATGGCTTGGATCCCTCGTTGCTGTGGCTATAGTTAGGTCAGCAATTGCAGCTCCAATGCAGCCCCTAGCCTGGGAACTTACATATGCTGTAGCTTCAGCCCTAAAAGGCAAAAGAAAAAAGAAAAAAAAAAGAAAGAAAAGAAGGAAGGAAGGAAGAAAAAGAAAAAAAAGGTATGGTCTGTATAAAAACGTTCTGAGCTAATATATTATGCAGCAAATACAGACAATTTGCTCTAATAACATTTCTGGGGGCCTCTAGACAGCTCCCCCACTTACCCATCTCACTCACACGAGCCTCTTGCCCTGACAGTTCATGGATTCAGGGACTTAGGAGCTGTAGCAGACAACTCCATGGAACTCTTTCAAGTCACTATGGTGTTCAAGACCAAGAATCATTATATGAAACAGTCACTAAAGAAATATTTAATGTGCACTTATGTGTAAATCATTTCAACAACAGGAGCCCACAAAGGGTTCCGGCTCTCAAACAATATAAACCTTCCCATCAGGAATTTGCTACAACTGCTTTTTTTGGTAAGGAAGGAAAATAGAGAGATGATTAAAACACAGAGATTTACTATAGGCTGGAGTTTTATATCAAGATTGAACTTGAAATTACATTTTCAGCGGCAACACCATTCTGCAGGTGTAAAATCCCATTTTGCCACTAATAAAATCCTCTTCCCCCTAACTGTATTTCACTTGGGCAGGCAAGATTTCAACTCACTATATTTCAATTTTTCTTTAGAGAAATAGGTATGTATTTCAGGAAAAAGTACATGGTAAACTGGTTTTCTGAAAATAAGAGATACCTAGAGATGGATCCGTGCTCCAATGATAGTTTTAGTGTCTTTGAACCACATTAAAGTTGATGCTGTTCCCGTCGTGGCGCAGTGGTTAACGAATCCGACTAGGAACCATGAGGTTGCGGGTTCGATCCCTGCCCTTGCTCAGTGGGTTAACGATCCGGCGTTGCCGTGAGCTGTGGTGTAGGTTGCAGATGCAGCTCGGATCCTGCGTTGCTGTGGCTGCGGCACAGGCCAGTGGCTACAGCTCCGATTAGACCCCTAGCCTGGGAACCTCCACATGCTGCGGGTGCAGCCATAAAAATGACAAAAAGGCAAAAAAAAATAATAAAGTTGATGCAGCTCCCACAAATAAATTTAAGTGAAACTCTCTGCAATCTCAACAGTCGTTTCTTTTAATAATCTTCTTTGTATAAATTCCTGGCATCAGGACAACAAAGTTTTATGGTGCTGACATATTAATGAAGCCTCTGATGGCTTATGTTCAGCACTTTAAAAAGGAGGACGCTGGCACTCTAAGATGAATGCTGACAACTCAATAATCAGACCTGAACATGCTGCCACTTGACAACTCACAATGCAGAAGAAAAATCTCCTGGAGTTTTAAAAGAGGAACGTGAGATCATAAGAACCCTACTTATTTCAAATTACTACCCACGTATGTAGGCAAATTCCAATTTAAAAATAGATAGATAGTATAAGACAGAAAAGTTTTGGAAAACATCAGTCATCAATAAGTAGCTGATGATAAAGAACACACTTTAGAAGAACAGCTTGTCCCCCCCATTGCATAGGTCACATTTTACTAACGTGGATTTCAGCTGGTAGTTCAGGAACAACACATATACTTTCAAATGTCACTGTTCCTGATTCTCGTGAAAACTATGTCTATAAATCACGAGTTTACATGACCTACCTCAAGGACTTTCAGATGTTGAAGAAAAAGAATATTTCAACAAGATCATTTCTGTATCAGATGAGATCAACTAAGTATCTACGGAAGAGTTAGACCTTAACTGTTTCACCTTTAAAATGAAAGGGAATATTACTTTAAGGACTAAGTGAGAAGTTTTGACTCATTTACACCTGAATCCTTCTAGTGAAATCTAAGCCTTTTTCTTTACTTAATTTTTGTAAACACCTAATGGTAGAAAGGTTTCGATTAAAATTAATTAAAAAGGCAGGTCAGTCTTGTGCAGAGTCAGAGGGTCACACTGCCAGTGATATTTTCTTCCTCCAAAACTACACTGGTGGAAAGAGACATGAATTATATAGACAATAGCTTTAAGCTGACATAGTAGATCTTTTACCAACTAATTTTGTGAACTTGGGCAGGACACTTAATATCCCTGAGGTTTCTTCGAATGAAAAATGAAACAATATCATTTATAGCTAAATTATAATAAATAACACTCTGCTGTTAGAGTGATGAAAATCAGTAATATATGTAAAGTCCCTGAGAGCTACAAGGGCTTAATAAATATCTGCCTTTATAAACAACTGACAGCAATTAAAAATAACTTGTTAATCAATATCTTTGTTTCTCTGACTACAAACTGGTCAACAGTTGAAGGGAATTTAATCATAAAGATCAAGAGCTCACAGTTAGAAGGGACCTCAACATTTCAAGCCAAATCTCCTACCTGGCTTGAGTATTAAAGCGTTTTCATCTGAGATTTGAGGAGGCTAACAATTTGCCAAAGCTTCCCAACCACTTAGTGGAAGACCAAGGAGGAGCAGAAGGTAAGGCTTCTAATGTCACTGATGCTGCAATTCTCCTTTTCAGAATATATTTTCATTATTAACAGTAAGAGGGTGAAATTCATTTAATTGTCCTCTGATTAGATTTTAAAAGATTTACCACTATTATCTTTTCATCTTTCAGCAAAATGGTACCTCAATGATTTGGGGACAATAGTCATGGAAAAGTGGTTTGCATGAGAACTGAAATTTCATATCAGGCAGGTGTAGAGAGGGTATATGACTGTCTACTCGGGTCACACGGTTTCCCTACCTTGATTGCAGGTTTTCCCAGCATAACCAGGATGACATTTGCATTTGTTGGGGCCGATACATTCACCATGTTTGCACTGTGGCTGGCACACAGCTGTGAAAAGAGGATATCATGTATTATTTCTAGGTCAGCAGCATATCAACCATGTAGTATCTATGTCACAGGCTAGTTTGATAATAAAAAAAACTAAGACTTTAAAATAAGTAACAAAAATACATAAAATCACTGTGTCCTACAGCAGCAAACACTATCTAGACTACACACTCTCACATACACGTTATATGTGTGTGTGTGTGTGTGTGTGTGTATTGCCTGGGCTGGAAATTATACTAAACTTGAGGATAATACTCAAATAGTCAAAAAGGAGGAAAAATTAGAAAATTATGTATAAACACAACTAACGTTTGTCAACAGTTATAATTTTATAATAACCTGCACCCATAATTTCAACTCATTTTTCTCAAATATGCTTCAAAATGTAGTTCTTAATTCAAAGTTAGGTATGAGCTCAAGATAAATTTCTTATTAAATAATAAAATACTTATTTTATTGGAAGAGGTATGGCTAAGTATAAAATGGTTCCAAATGCATTAAAAACTAAAACTTTTTTTTCAAAACTTCAACTTAAGAACACTTCTATCATCCTGTCCTTTCTTCATCTTAAGCTGCATTGTAATTGCTCATCAATCTATAACAGACTTTCCACAGCCTATCACAGAAAACAGTAAGTTCTATTTTACATTTCCAGTCTTCCATTAACAATGCCAAAAATCATCACTCAAATCTTTTCATAGTCTTCAGCTCCTGCCAAGATACAGGTTCAAATTTATTCTGCTTAGTCTACACAGTGATTTATCAGCTAGGGATATTTTTCGCTGCCTAGGTGACATTTAGCATAAATGGAGCCACTTTTAATTGTCACACTGGGAAGAGAGGCTCCTGGCATCTAGTGGGTAGAATATAGGGATGCTGCTAGATAACCTACAATGTTCAGATAACCCCACAAAAGCAAGTTATCCAGTCCCAAATGTGATGGTTGCAGATGGTATAATCTTGCTCTATAAAAATATGCATATGGTGCTACACCAGATATTAAAATAGATGAAAAATCATTATAGAGGGTAATCACTGGTCTCAAACAGCTTACAATCTAGACGAAGAGACAAAACAATCATGGTTTTAATTCAAGGCAACATTTATTTATGAGCAAAATTGGTGGCACACGTGAAATCTGTGAAGAAATCATCACACAGGCATATCCATACAGAATTACACAGAAAGCCTTGAAGAAGAGATCTTGAGGTGGATCTTGAAGCTCAGGCAGACAAAGAAGAGAGTGGACCATCCAAGGAATGGAGAACTGTACAGCAAAACAGGCCATCACTTATTTAGAGGACACTGAGGAGGCTTGTCAAAGCTAAAGAGACGGGTGAATGCTGGGGGAAGAGTAAGAGGTAGACAGTCATAGGTGAGTGGTACCAGACAACGGTGTTTCCTAAATTTCAGATTGAGGACTATACACTTTATCCACAGGAAATAAAAACCTTATCATCAGCAGCAGCATTACTTGATAAAAATAAAAACTCTGGGGCCATCAGCACGTGATGACACATAAGATGGACTAGACTGTCGCTGATGTGCAGAAGGCATGTCTTATGTTTGTGACAGGAAGGGATGGGCTTCAGTAACCCCCGAGTGAAGAGCAGATGGGCCCTGAAAACCAAGAGGAGTGGGGTCAACAGTGACCCTGTGTCCTCCAGTCCCTGACACCTGCTTCCTCTATCAGCCTAAGCTTTTCTCCATTCTGGGAGATGCTCCCAGTGTCAGACAATTCTCAAACATCATTTCCTTCAAAACTCTAACCCCGCTGTGAAACAGATGTGCACGCTATTTTTGGTGTTTTCTACATTTCCTCACTCAGCTCTCACCAGCCCTCCCCTAGCCTGGAACTTCCCAGGTTTATTTGCCAGTCTTACTTTCAGGCCTCTCCTGCCTGTATTTGTCACCCCCCTGGACCTTGAACCACAACTAGCCCTCGTGCTGCTCTGTATGTATGTACTGTAAAAGCTTACAGAAAGAAAGGACAAGCAGAGCGTAACGAGTGAATGGTAGAGAAATGCACTGGGGACATTCATAAAAATCTGATTATAGATTATGGCATGACACTCAAAAGGAAGCAATTCTGTTCAGCTCTGTGAGAGGAAATGAACTCTCCAGGAGGACCTTTCAATACTATGCATTAGTCACTGTATACCTGGGAGACAGTTTACATGCAGTTTTAAAAATGAGGCCCAGAAATAAGCCATCCTTTATGTAATTTCTAGGCCCAATCACCAAGAAATGCAAGGTAAAAAGAAAATTTTTTTCATCTTAAAGAAAAGATGTTCCATAAATCTTAATTATACATGAATACAGCCTAAATGAGTCAAGTATCACTGAAGTAATCAAAGTGCAATATTTAAAAAGAAAAAGTTAACACCTTAAAATAATTAAATTCAAGTCAAGGTACTAACCTCCTCAAATCACTGAAATTTGAAAACATCTCTCGAAACATAAACAAGAAGTTGAGAACGTACCACTCAAAAGCATGGCAAAGTTCATTTGGAAGAGGACACTTTATGCCTTCTGACCCACTGACCACCTTGACGCATGTCCATTTATAGTACTTCCAGGTGCTTTTCAGGAACAGAAATTCTTATTGCCCCCTCCCTCTTTTGTTGTTTGTGCTCAGCGGCGTAGCCTAATCTTGGGCACATCAAATGCCCTCATTCCAAGAGACCCAGACTGTAAATGTTTCGTATGTGTTTGGGGAGCCAGTATTTTCAAACTGCTGCCTGCACTTCTACCCAGCAGACTATTTACTGAAGTAACCGATGACCTATATATTAACCAACAGCTATTAAATGGAATAGGATACTCACAATGATGATAGAACCAATTTTTTTCCTCTTATAAAAAGAAAATCCTTCGAAAAATGGTGCACAAAAGGACTTTCTCCTATTACTTTGCTGGCATTGGGTCTGCAATGGAACTCAATAAACAGGTACTGAATAATTAAAAGATGAAATTATTTTACTAGGCAAGTGGCATGTCGGGGAGATGAGGGAGTCACAGAGGATATGAAAATTAACTGTGAAACTTTAATATATTGGCTGAAAGTTAACAGGGGCTATGACAGAGAGATGAGATGAAAGAAAGGGAAGGGGCAAACAGCAACTGAGCCTGAAGCTCTGGAAAGGCCTCCTAAGGGAAATGCCTTTTCCCTTAGAGCTAAGAGTGAGAGATAGTTGGGATGGGAGGCAAAGCCTTTCAGGATATGAGCAGAAGCTGGGGAAAGACAATAGGGTGGGTTCTCTGAAAACGCCACAGTTGTGGTGGTGCTACAGTGTCAAGTGCTTAGAACAGCAGATGTGATCAAAAGATAGGTTAACACAGGTCATAAAAGACATTGATGGCAGAAACTGCTGTGTTACTACTATTTTCCACCTTCTTCTTCTCCTAAAATAGAATGGCTTTTTTCTTTCTATTTATTTATTTATTTATTTATTTTTGAGTGGGTAACAGCTTAGCAATGGAAAAGTACTTTCCCTTTCCTCCCTGACACATTTGGGTAGCCAAGTGACTAAATTCTGGTCAACTGTATGTAAACAGAAGTTATTGGATGGAGCTTTTGGAATTCAAAGCCTACTTTAAAAGGAGGTTGATGAGTATGCCCACTTCTGTCTCCTTGACTGGAATGTAGAAGTCATGGCTGAACTATAGCAGCTACTCTGTGATCATGAGGTGAATCTTAAGAAAGAAAAAGAGGTAGAGGTAGAGGTCATAATAATATTAACCCTAAATGGCCATCCTAGCAATTTAGGACACTGGTCTCTGTCGGTGTTATTTGCAGCCAAGTATAATTATAATACAGTTACAATTACAAGTGCTGACTATCCTTGAGCACAAGGTTTTGGAATCTGGACTTCATCTGTGTTTACCATGAAGCTTTCTTTGGATATTCACTTAGAAGAGAAATGTTAGAATGAAATCTTAGTAAAGAAATATAACTTCTCAAGTTATCTTATACCTACAATATCATATACTTCAGAATATCTAAAGAACTTCATTTCTATATACGAAAATTAGAAAATGCATATTCACCTTGAGACCAGAGAAAAATGATTCCCAACTTCTGTAAATAGAACTACCCTCTGAAAATCAATCACACTGTAATGTGAGCTCTCAGTGGCCAGCATACAACAAACTTTACACCCTGCTGTGACAAGCAGGTCAGGAATAAAACAAACTAAGTGGACTATTTTTACTAGTCTATTTAGAATAAGCTTCTAAGAACATCAAAAATAGAGGAAACACTTGATTTGTAGGAAATAATGTGTCTGTTGTTGCTACAGGTTAATCAGAAAAGGCAGCATTTCTGACACTCACCTGGATCAGGGACAAGAAGCCTGAGCCATATTTGGTCCACTGTCCACTAGCATCCACATACGGTTTATCAGCTTGGTAATAAATTCAGGTGAGGATCACAGATAGTCAATGAATGACAGAATCCCCCCCACCCCAATCCAGTACCAGAATTAAACTCAAGTGGGCAACTCACATTCAAAATCTACGTTCAAACATTCCTGCAACACAGTCTCCAAAGTGCCCTTAAAATAACCCTAAGTCATTACTTTAACTAGAAAAAGAAACAAGTCTCAACTGGCAAAGCAAACATAGCTCTTTAAGTCACATGTACAAGCCTCCTTTGTTTGACTCCAACCTAAAATTTTACTCTTAAAAATTCATCCTACTGATGTAACTGGGGTTCTGAGAGTTGGGCAATGTTTTCTGACACTGAGTCAGACAATGTTATCAAAGAAGTTAGGAGAGAATAAACTCTCACATCAGTTCTATATAATATTTCTTATGTAATCTAATCACACTTGGGAGTCAAGTACCAACATTTGTTAAAAAAAAAAAAAATGAGGACACATTGAGATACCCCAGCAGATGGTGCCTCTGGAAAGTGACAAGGGAAAAGCCAACTCAACCTCAGGTTTTGTAACTTGAGAAGGATTTTTTTTTTCTTTTTTGGCCACACCCATGGCATACGCAAGTTCCTGGGCCAGGTATCGAATCCAAGCCAAAGGTGTGACCTACACCAAGGCTGCAGCAACCCTGGATCCTTAATCTACTGTGCCACAGTGGGAACTCTGAGAAGGATTTTCTTAAAGTAAATGAGATTGTCTTTAGAATCCTAAAAATCATTTGTAATTTTCTCAATCTACATCATGTTCCTATGGAGACATGGCACCACGAAAGCAGAACAAAGAACCTTGTCCTCTGGGGTATATAATTTAGAAGCAAAGGTGACACAGAAGTCTGCAAGGGCAAGGCTGAAGGATGAATGGACACAAATTTGAGATCTCAAAGAGCTTTCATGACTTCTAACGAGCTCCATAGAACTAGATGTGGACAAGCTCATTTCAAGGCAACAGAAACATACAATGAAAAATATATTTTTTAAAGATCAACTGGCCTTGGAAGAGAGAGAGGTTCTGAAAGAAGCATTAAACAAGCCATTGCTGTATTAACTGGACCTGGAAGAAATGGAGGCTGACTTTACAGGGCTCCACTGGAAAGGGCTTTGAACCTCCCTGTACACATAGGTATGTTACAGATACGACAAATCCAGAGGGAAGAATCCTACAGACTCCAAGATCTCCAGAGGAAAATAACTCTCCAGCCTTCTTTTATCCCGTATGCTACTGTCAAATATCCTATTTTCAAATGTAAATTCCTTCTGTAGTAAAAAACTGAAATAAAAGTGCCTCTGATTGTTATTACTATAAAATACTATCTACTAAACGATCTCATGAATCCAGAACGCAAAACCATTTTATATGACTGATTACATTTACCTTCACAATATCCATATAAGGCAGGAGAGAGACAAACATAATTTTCATTTTGCCACCAGACAAGCAAAAGCACAGAAGGTTAAGTGACTTGCCTGATTTCAATAAAAACTTCTTATCCAGTTCCATGGTCAAGCTGCTAATTGTTCTGGTATTCAGAAAAAGGCTAGAAACCTAGCATTTTGAGCGGATTTGGAAGAATGGAAAGTGAGATTATAGTAAAATCACTAATCAGGAAAGGATGAGAAGCATAGAGAATATCAAGGGTAATTAAAGGCATAAAGTATTAAATTACATTTGTAGGAAAGAAAAGTTGCAGTTAAGTAGTCCTGCCAGACTATCTCAACGTAAAATAATCTCTTCACTCCATTGTTTGCTTTGTACACAACCCAGATTCTGAATCATTAATGAAATATAGAACTGTTATCCCTTCTGATATATTACTACATTTATGATTTTTTTTGCTCTCATTTTATGTAACATTATTTTTATTAAGAATTTCAACTAATGAAGTTCCTGTTGTGGCTCATCAGTAACGAATCCGACTAGTATCCATGAGTATGTGGGTACGATACCTGTCCTTGCTCAGTGGATTAAGGATCCGGCATTGCCACGAGCTGTGGTGTAGGTCACAGATGCAGCTTGGATCTGGCATTGCTGTGGCTGTGGTGTGGACCCACAGCTGCAGCTACAATTTGACCCTAGCCTGGGAACTTCCATATGCCGCAGGTACAGACTTAAAAAAAAAAACAAAGATGAAGAATTTCAGCTAATCATAAACTATAAATGTTTAGAGTATGAAACATTTATATACTAATATACTAATCTATATACTAATTTAGAGTATGAAGTTAAAATAATAAATAAGGATTACTGCTCTATTTAATGTTATCTCCCAGGAGCTGTCTAGCTAACTTATTTCATTTTTATTTTTGGGAACATCCAACTAGAATTTCTTAAGTACCTAGTTCATCTCTTACTATTTAACTTTTAATTCCTGAAGTAGACCAAAGTGCCTGAAGTAGACCAAAGAAAGTGCCTGCATGTGCATCTTTGTATCTCAAGCTAATTTTTATTTACCACAATTAGACATTATCCCTTTCTACTTAAGCAATCTGAAAAAATGCTATCACTGTCAGTTTACTTAAAATTTTAACTTTTCTGTTTTCCTTATGGTTAAAGGAATTTAGATTAATGCCAAATAAGACTTTAACACATCAGAAAAGAATTACTATTTGTCTGGAAGTGTGAGGTAGATTCGTGGGTTGTTTTTATCGTTGTTGTTTGTTGCCTATTTGTTTTTAGGCAGAGGAACAGTAGCAAAGAGCACACATAACACCCAGATCTTTGTTTCTAAATACCATCCCACTATATAAGGATTCAGGGTGGAACAGATGGGCTGGAATACTTTGCTGGGATGAAAAGCAAGGATATATTCAAAGAACAATGGAAATAAGTGAAGAGGACACAGGAGCTGCTTGAAGGAGATCCCGCTGGTCAGATTTGGGATAATTTGAGCAGCAAGAAGAATAAGAAGAGTAACTGATAACAATTAAATAATAAAAGAATCCATGAGTCCAAAGGGATTCTAAAAAAGAGGAGAACAGAGCTCCTCTTTCCAGAAGAATGCCAGCAAACACTGCAGAAAGAATGATGGAATTTGAAAAACAATTTTATAACCACCATTGAAACAATCTGAGCAAAAATTATCCGTAAATGTTAAAGATGAAAATTTGCTGGAAAACAGGATATCCAAACAGTTTCAAAGTATCATCCCATAGATTAGTGACTAAATACAGAGAGCATGCCTTTCAGTGGAAAAGTTGGGTAGACAGGATCTAATCAAGTGATCACACTTAGCGTCACCAGTAAGAGAACAAATTGACATAACATGCAATGGGAATGTCATAACATATGATCGTTTATCTAGTACTTTTGTAAAAAAAGGTTTAACCCTGATATTTAAGAAACCTTGGATAAATTTAGATTGTGCAACATTCTATCAGGCAATTGACCTGGACTCTTGAAAAACGCCATTGTCAGGAAAAAAAAAATTAGATCCCGAACTGTTCTAAAATTCTTCTAAATTAAAGGAGACGAAAGAAGAATGTCAACTAAATACAATAAATGACCCTTGACTGGATCTAATCAAAGAGAAAAAAATCCATAAAAATCATTTGGGAACTCTAAGTATAAAATGTTAATTATATAATATTATTGTACCTATGTTAAATTTCTTATGTGTGATAATGGTACGCATGCTGAGGAATGCAGGCATGAAGAGCCATTACGTCTGTAAGTTACTTTCAAATGGCTCAGTAAAATACATATACATAAAGACAGTGTGTGCATGTATGCAAACACGTAATATGTTAACGACTGCACAAGAAGAGCACATGGTTATTTACTGTTGCTATACTTCCAACTCCTCTGTGGATTTGCAAATTTTCAAATATAAAGATGGGAAAAATTTATAAACATGGGAAGGCTAATACGCATACCTTGAAAAGTATTTCTTAACTTGTGAGCTGCTGTGCACTTACCAGTGCACCCTAGAGAAGGTGGTAAGAGCACAGACGCTAAAGGTAGACTGCTGGGGTCCCAGTTCTACCACTTGGGAAATGTGTGGCGTGTGTAGACTACCCAGCTCTTCTCTGCTCTAAAATGGAGATCATAGGTTGAACCAGAGGAAGTTGTCAGCATTGCCATTTTTACTTGACGAAGAGTAAATCAACATGGTGTAGAGAGCATTTACCCATGGGTTTCTTGGGAGGATTAAATGAGAAAATCCAAATAAAGTACTTAGAACAGTACTCGGTCCATAGTAAAAGCTAAAACAAATGTTATCTATGGAGCCCCCCAAAAAAAGAGCAAAAAAAAAGCCATCTAAAATGAGTATTGTAAGAATGACAAAGAGGAATAGCTCCAGTGTCTAAGAAACACTTAGACACTGTTTTAAGGGCTGTTTTAAGGGCTGGGGATAAAAATATCAATAAGAAAGCAGGTCCTCAACCTCAAGCAGTTAAGTCTTGCAAGGAGAGAAGAAAGTAAGCAAAGATGCCCTAGTAACAGATGCATGTAGAGGATACAGAAAAGGAAGTGATCAATTACATAGGCTTAAGAGAGTCAGGAGAAGTTTTGAAAGGAAGTTGTGCTACAAATTTCTTTCAAAAAAATTACAAGACATTCATATCATAATGTTAGAATTCACTGAGATATAATAAAACACATTTTAAGTGAAAATTCTGTGTGTGTCAGTTAAGGAGATGATGCTCTAATTTTGAACGGGAGTACTGAGCAATCATCACGAAAGGCCAGAAAAATTTAAATTTAATCATCACCACTTCTTTCAGCAACCAAAATCTTTATGTTTAAAGAGTCACTATTATACAATGAGCCCAGCCAGTTATTAACTATAAAATGGAATCAACGTTGTGACTGTGCATAGAATTATAGGATTTGATGCATTTGTCAGTTTGGGTCATGCATTTTTTTTTTAAAGGAAAGCATGAATTCACTAATTGTTCCAAATATATCTGTTGAAGAACCTTAAATGAAAACCTGGAAACAACTTAAATGTCTATCAGTAAGGGACTGATTAAATAAGTAATGGCCCAAGGGCCTTGCTGCCTCCAGTACTGTGGACTTCAATCCAGGCCTAATCTGCTATTAGAAGGACCTCGCTGATCACAGACTTCACCATGATTTCGCAGCACCATTCTCCCCCTTATATGCACCGATGACTCGTAATCTTTACTTAGTGCTCACCATACTGTTTCCAACTCTTTGTATGGCGTTCCACACCGCATTCCATGATGTGGCTCCTGGCTATCTCAAAAGCCTTATCTCCATTCGCATCCACAAATATTCAACTAATAGTAGCTCCCAGGAAATAACATACTCTAACACTTCCATGCTTTTACATGGAATGCCATTCTTCCCCCTTGTCTGCTGGACTAACGTCTAGGCAGCCTTCAATATTCAGTTTAAACAGTATTTGCTTTAACCCCTAATCTGAGTTTGGAGCCCTCATCAGTACTTTTAAGAACCTCTGTGCATACCTCTGTCTTAAATTATATATATATATACATATATATATGTATATATACACACACACATATAATTCTAAATTATAAATACATATATATTTATACATACATCCACATGTCATGCTATATCATCACAATTATTTTTCTTATCTAGCTCCCCACTAGACTTTGAGCTCTTCAAATACATAGTACCTGCTCTGAAATAGCATACAATCCCCTGACAAAGACAGACGTGACAGGTGTACAAGGTGTTCAAAGAATATGGAAGAAGGAATTTCTCTGCAGACAGACAGGACTAGGAAAAATGTCAGCAAAGGCTTGCAAGAGGAAATGTGAGCTGAATTTTAAAGGATGAGTAGGAATTCACTATGTGGTTGCGTGAAGGGCCTTTTATTCAGAGCAAGCAGCATAAGCAAAGCCAGAGAGGTGTGAAACTGCAGAGTCTGGCAAAGGAAGGGCAGTCCACTGTGATCGAGTGGACATGGCAATCATGAGCCTGAAGAACCTTGCACTCAGAGAATCAGTATTCTATCCATAATGGCAAATAATCAACAGACTGTAAGCAATAGAAGACACAATTGGATTACACTTTGTGTTTTCAAGCATGTAAATTAATTTCTTTTACGAACGTTAATCAAGAGTTAAGAGCTACAGTTGTTAGTAAGGTCATAAGATAGGCAAATTCAATGTATTCATTTTTCCCAGTAAATTCTTTCCTAAGACCCCATTCTGCCGATTAAAATTAAATCACGTCCACACTTTCTACACCTTATACAGGGAAGCTCCTGGTCCTTACACACCTTCAAAGTCCTGACTGAGCTAGATTAGGCACTGTGGAAGCTAAAGATGTATAAGCATAGCCCTCAGCCTCACGGAACTAACAGTTTAGCAGAACAAATGACACAGATCCACAGATAACCACAATGTAGGGTGGGATGAGATGGGCTCCATGCCGGTGTTACAACCAAATGTAGAGAAGGACGAGACTTCCTGCCGCTACACCCAGGAAGGCATCGGAGTCAGGACTAGAGGCAGCGCTGATTCTCAGCATGTTCCACTAAGAAAGACTACCAGCTTCCAACATGGCCATTCGCTCTTAATGATTCACTTTCAGTAGAATATTTGTTTAGGCTTAGGAGACATAGTGACGGGGAAACAGAAAAAGCCAACCAAAATGGGGAAAAAAAAGAATGTTTACAGACAGTGATTTTTTTTTTCTGCCCTTGATACAAACAAATGTTGTATTACTCATTTCTTTCGACTGGAGGCCAAAACGGTAAAATGGAAAGAAACTTTCCCGAGAACTGAAAATTATCAGCTAACATTTCAGCTGACACACAATACAGTATTTTACCTCTCCCACATTCTTTGGATACCGTTTAATGCTGATCCTCTGTGGTGGTGGTTGTAAGAATTATCAATGGTGACTGAAGGGGATGGAAGGGTAGGAGAGTTTGAGTAGGACAGTGCTGGAAGGAATCCTCAAATCACAGCCTGTGCCCCACTCGGATCTTGCCAAGCCCCATGCCCTAGAATCCAACGGCATAGCACATCTCTCCACTTCAAAGCTTCACAGGCACTTAAAACCTAACACATCCAACAGTGAAGTCACTGTCTGCATGTCCTCTGTGTTCTCCAGCTCAACAAAATCACACCAGAAACTGGGCATCGACCTTGATTCCATCTTCCTCACAACCATCATCACTGTCACCAGTCACCACTTTGAGGAGTATGAATGAACAGGTCCCAGTTACTGAGCCACGTGTTTTGCATTTTTACATTTGATCCTCATAAAGCCCCCAGAAGTTGGGTGCTTATCTATATTTTACCAAGAAAGAAGCTATTGCTCAGAAAGGTTAGATGCATTTCTCAAAAGCACAGTTTCTGGTAGCAGCCAGGTCTGTCTACGAAGCCCGCACTCCCTACCACTGTCCTAATGCACGCCTCCCCATCCTTCCTTTTCAGTATTTTTCAGATTCCTATTTTTTTTTCCATTCCTCTCAGTACTGCTAAAGATAAAACCTAATTTCTCACCAGGTTTACTATAACAACCTCTGATCCTGAGCCTCAAATGGCTGTCTCATCAGAAAACATTCAGAAATTGGTCCTGGAACCACAAATGCCTACAGGTCCCTGGCGTCTGCCTTGAAGAAGTGAGCACCATGGTAAAATGGAGTACATGCTTCTTCCAAATGGGGCAGCTGCCAAGCAACTCCAACCCACCCATTCCCTGCAGCAACCCACCCATTTCCAGTAGCAGAGCTACTGATTTTTCAACAAAGCTTGTCATCCATGTTTTCCCTGAAACAATGGTAACTATTTCCAAAAAACATTAAAACATTTTTGGAAATAGTTAAAACACTCTGTGAGCAAAACCAGATTCACCTGCATGCTAGACCTGACCCATCAGCACCAGCTTACAACCTCAGATAGAAATCTATTATGTAATTTCTCTGCTTAAAATCTGTAGCTTCACCTTACTAATGTCTGCAGAGGCTGGCCCAGGATTAGACAGGTAACAACCCTCAGGATGTAGCTACTGAATGAATGAATCAGCTAAACACTACTGAGTCCAGGAACCCTTCCTTGATCCTCTCCAGCAGGAAGCAACTCTTCCTTTAAACAACCTCAACTCTTTATCCCTAACTCTTGCCTTCTTTCGAATCCTGGAAGGAATGAGAGATAATTCATCTTATTAATCAGCTGCTCATAAGCAAGAGTCCATACTTGACTAGTCTTCATATCTCTCTCAGCACTTAACTGAGCTCTTTACAGCTAGTAAGCTCTCAAACATATGTCAAATAAATCACTAAGTAACTCTAAATGTAACTGTACATTTAGAGTTAATCTTTCCAGTTCCTTTTCCTTGAGTTAGGTGACAAAAATCACATTTCACTGTGACATCTGCAAATGGATTAGTTATTAAAGAAGTGGAAAAAGTATGGTTCAGAAGCACAGATAACTATACAATGATAGTTTTTATTTTAGAAATGAATCATTTGATAAATTTTCTACTACTTCCAATTGATTATTTCCAAACTATGGGCATGGCAAACAAAATGTATTTTAAAATTTGCTAAATACCATGGAAGCTCTCATGGACCCTAGTAAAACACTGTTTCAAAGCTTATTTGAATTCTTTATATTGACCACACAAGGTAAGAGCAAACATTTATCAAGAATTATTCTCTATGATGCCCTCTCCTTATGATCAGCAACAATCTTGCCAAGTATGTTTAAAGATTAGGAAATTGCGGCTCAGAAAAGATAAATAAAATATTTAGTATGTCACAGCCGGTGAGTCACAGGAACAGGTCCTGAACCCATTTGTTGGTGACAAAGCCTACATTATACTCTTCATCTAGCATTGCCTCCTTAATCTCAGCCATAGCTCTGCTAGTTAATCCTACAGCTGGTAGTAAATACAAGGCACATATGCTTTGATTTTTTGTCCCTGAACAAAGAAATTTTTTAACTTTTTTTTTTAACTTTTATTTCTAGAACTATCCATTTTGTTTCCAATTTTTTTTGTTTGTTTTGGTTTTTTTGCTTTTCTTAGAGCTGCACTTGCGGCATATGGAGGCTCCCAGGTTACGGGTCGAACTGGAGCTACAGCTGCTGGCCTACACCACAGCCATGGCAACACAGGATCTGAGTCAAATCTGCAACCTACAACACAGCTCATGACAACACCAGATCCTTAACCCAATGAGTGAGGCTGGGGATCGAACCCACAACTTCATGATACCTAGTCGGATTCGCTTCCGCTGCACCATGATGGAAACTCCATTGTTTCCAGATATTTCTATTAAAATTTCCCCTTAAAACCATTTTCCATGCTATGCGATAGTATTATTCCTCTATCAGCTGCTGTCTTCTTGGCAGCAATTTCATTAAATAGAATTTCACATATTTCACCAAAATTTTCCACTAGAGTATCACAAGGGAGATTTGTCAGGTGACACTGCTGACTTACAAAAATATTTAAAATAAGAAACACTTTATGTACCAAAACAATAGCATAAATATTCAGAGGTGCTATTATAACATCCTAATATGTTATGTAATAAAAAGATTTCTTACCTGATTTTTCCCATGGAGAAATAATGAATATGAGATACAGTTCCCTCAGGTTAATGATAGGATGGTGTTAGTAATTTCATTTGGTAGACTTTTTTTTTAATTTGCTTCTTTAAGTATTAAAAATATAAACTGTCCTTTAGGTTAGAATGGAGGTCAATTTATTAGATTCATAAAACAGGAGAAAGGAATTATAAACTGAAAGGGAAAAGTTTAATGTAATAACTGAATAAAATTGTGAACAGAATCAACACATCTCTAAGGAATAAAGTTCCCCCCAAAGCAACTCAAAAACACAACTAGTGTTAAGTTTTATTAATAACTCTGTAAAGTTATTATTTAGAAGTATGCCTTTCGAGTCATAAATTAGCCAAAATTATTTCAAAAAATATGTTCATCTAACCTTTGAGCTGGCACCTGATCCTGGCTATTCTCTGCCTTAAGACGTAGAAAGCTGCAAAACAAATGTCCAAAAAAAGAAATTCCAGATCTTTTCTCTGTAAGGAGGCTGGACTTGGGTATTTATCAACTTGTTACATTCCCGGAGACTTACACATTTGCAACTTTCAGTGCTTTTCTGAAACAAAAAAAAAATCTAGGACATGTTTAAAATAGTAATATTTTAGTCACCATTTTGTCATTAAAAAACACTTTGCAAGAAAAAATATTAACCAATAATTGAAGTTGTGCTATTCTTTCATAGTTCAAATAGTTCAAATTCTAAATTAAAAAAATTTCAGACCTTTTGTGACACTGTACCTTCCAATCCAATTTTTCATTTTCAGAATATTAATTTTTGGTTCCAAGAGACAGTATCCTTTTATTTAAATAAGTGTTGGAAAAAAATATCTGAAAAATAGTAAAACTTTTAATCAATTAGTAACCAAGGCTGATAGTTTTTAAACTGATATTATCTTTACTTACCTGTTTCTTACATTCTGTGTGTTTCCTTTTTTCTTCAGCTTTGGGGAGGAAATATTAATTAATTTTTCTTTCCTTCCACAGCATTTTCTTCTTGCATGGCTGCTTTGGTTGTCAATAGCAACAAGAATTAGTGTGAAACCTCAGCCATTTCACTTGAAGATAGATAAATAACCCAGTTTAATGAAAGTAAATGGAAGAAACTGGAAACACTACTAGTAATGGTTAGGGTTCAAGCAGCCTAGAGATCCTAAGGGAAGGGAAAAAATGATTTTATTATTTCTTTTGGATTAATGCCTTTCCTTTTTTAAAAATAAAACATCCACTAAACTTTCCATTTGTGTTATTTATTTGTGTAACTTAAAATTAGGTGAATGGAGCCTTCTCTGGGGTAACACCAGAAGAAAAAATTTTTAAGTCCAATTTGATTCAATTAAAGTAACAATTTATCCAGAATGATTGCTCTGTATTTTAAAGGCACACATTACACTTGCTTGTTAGAGGATTTTTGTTGCTGTCAGTTAAGCTAATAACAAATGAGTGTTTTGTTTTCATTGTTGTTAACTTTAAAAGAACTCCATATCTTGAGGTTGATACATTTCGTATAGTAAAATAATGAAATATATCAGTAACAATCTGAGCCAAAAGGTGAAAATAAATCAAAGCATAAATTCTAAATTATATTCTGGATCACATATTAAGGAAAATTGTTTATGACTACAGTTATTCAAGAGGGAAAATATAAAAGGATACCGTTTCTTTAACACTTTTTAAGTGCCAATTTTGAATGATCTAATTTATCAAGAAAAACTACTAAATTATTTTAAACAAAGATAAAACAAGTCAATAAAGAATAGCAAACGTCATTATTTTCTAACTAGTTATATTAGTACCAAGGAACCAAACAGTTCTGTATAGTTTATTTTTGTCTCATAATATCTTAGAGTTGGGTCACATTTCTCCATAAATCAGCCTTGACACAGATAGATTTATCAAGTTGTATGGTATCAATGGGTATATCCATTCAATAAGACTTTCTAACACGAAATTTTAGCCAATGTCCCATATTCTAAAATTTGCATTTTAAAACTATACAAAACAGCATTTTAAATCAAAGCAATGTTAACACTCAAATGGATTATTTCCAGGAAGCTTCTGGAATCTGTTCTCTATTGATCCATGGGGGAATTTCCATTACCACAATTTTTGTGAAAGTTGCCAAAAATAAATGCCCTCTATGTAGTTTTTATGGTTGTGAAAAGCACTAAAATAGGATTCATTAGCAGCACATAATGTAGAAAAATCTGTCCCATTCTCTCCTGATGATCTGTTTCTCAACAGCCATTGTAAAAGAGCCCCAGTGGTTGACAAATGTAAGCTTGCCAGCCAAGCTACCCAGTGAGAGTTCACAACTGTAGGACCTTCTCCTGCAACCTGCCTCAGACCACTGGTTCAGTTCACCTGAGTGCTCGCAGTGACACAATGCACTTTACTGAGGGTCTCAGTGGTTACCAGGCATGATTAAAGATCATAAGCGCTGTGATGACTTTGTAAAACTGACTGATACAAGCCAGAGAAACTAAACTATTCAGAGATGATTTTTTCTTGTCTGCTAAACACAGGTTACAGATTTGGAATCGATCCTGGGCTTTGGACAGAGTTAAGGAAAAGAGGGATAAGAAACCCCATAAGAACGGAGCCTCCTTATTATCCAAAGGTATCTCTACCTTCTGCTGTATGGTCACACAGCCTCTTAAGCATGATACATGCACCTCCTTCCAGATGATGAATGCCAGGTACACAGATCAAAGGGAACTGTCTTCCCTGACACTTGTACTTCCACCTTCCAGCCCTAATCACCAGCTAGAACAAGTAGTAAGTCTAAGACTCTCCATACCCCAACCCTAAATTTCATGTATTACTCACTGTCGATAAAAGTTAATTTTAGCCTGGCAAACTCAATTCAAAGATCACTCTTCAACTCTGCATGTTTATAGCACCAACATCCAGGACAACAGATCCCACAAGTAAGAATTTTGTGTAAGAATTTGGATGATCTCAACTTTCATTCCAATACTTTATCGGTATTAAATAATTCATCAGACTTCAACACAAGATTAGAGAGCAGAACATTTAGCAAATCTACAAGTCATTTCTGCATAATTTTATATTTTTCTCCCCCAATTTAATTGTTGAAAAAAGCTATTCTGCCTTAATTGGGAAAAAAACTACAGGGGAATATAAATTTTTGGCTACACAGACACCAAGATGCAATGAACCTTTTAATTCATCTGTGATTTAAGAGCTCAATCCAAGGGACAAAGAACTTGAAACCAATTATCTATATGAAACACCATGAAATATTTATGCAATCAGATGAGCGTAGGACAATTTATCCAGTAGAAACGCTTACCACAGTAAGTTATATAGGATCAACTCTATAAACATTCATGCATATTAAAAAAATGCAATTAAGCGTGAGCTGCAGTTTTTGTTTTTCTATTATCTGCTATTTGTTAGCATGAAAACGCTTAGCAGATAATTGCCAAGTAGCTACGAAGTCTTTTTTTTTTTTTTTTTTTTGTCTTTCTGCCTTATCTAGGGCTGCACCCGCAGCTTATGGAGGTTCCCAGGCTGGGGGTCCAACAGGAGCTGTAGCCGCCGGCCTTCGCCACAGCCACAGCAACGTGGGATCTGAGCCGCGTCTGCAACCTACACCACAGCTCACGGCAATGCCGGATCCTTAATCCACTGAGTAAGGGCAGGGATCGAACCCGCAACCTCAAGGTTCTTAGTCGGATTTGTTAACCACTGAGCCATGATAGAAACTCCTACAAAGTCTTACCACTGAAATAAAACAGGCGGTACTAAGGCTTTAGAAAAATACTTTGGGTGGCAGGAAGCTTATATTCATAAAGTCTATCCAAGAAGTAGTTTCTGTAAATTTAGTAACACACACCTTTGACCATTTAGGGATTTATGTATAGAAACTGAGTTTGAAAACTCTTATCTATGAAAACGAGGCTAGAGATTTTTGAAAGACACATTATTTCTGGCAAATTAAGCATAAACCCAGAAATGTCCAAGGCTTTCTTCTTTTGTCAACATTAGCGCAAATTTAAACTATGTTGACATAGTTCCTACAAGTTCAGAATAAATAATACTTACAAAAGACAAGCTTAACCTTGTAATCTGATGATGTCATAATAGGGAAACAATGTCAATTTTGGAGAATTTATATCATTAATCTACAAGTCTGTTAAAGAGATATTGACCAAATATGAAGTGTTCAGTTTTAAAATTCAGTTGGTTCTAGACTATCCTCATGCAAATCACCTACAGCAAACCCTTGGTCTCAAGTTGGCTTCCGCCTTAGTGTCTAGTACCTACCAAGGCTGCCTTCAGCCTTTCGTTAATACATGGCAGAAAAGAGGGCTTCTAATTAAACATAACTAGGAAGCAAATGGCTCCTTCTATAAAATCAACTACTACATTATAAAGCTAAGAAACCCAGTGTGGTTAGTCATCTCTTTCTTTCTTCTGTGAGAGTTAAGTTGACTTAACAGTGTTTCATCAGGCTGAGTTAAAGCAAAAATTCTTGAGAGAATTTATGAAAAATTGTGTAATGTACACATGGATATCTATCACCAGTTTATAATACTTTAACAGATCTAGGTTGTAATGTACTCCTTTATGCTGTTTTTATTAGGAATTTTATTAGTAATTACGACTATAATTATCTCAATTAGGCACTACTAGTGATGAAGTGATGAGACTGGAAAATTTAAAACGAAGCTTTAGTACATTAAAATTCACTAAACATAATTTAAAATGCACAAATATAATTTCTTTATATTTGATATTACTTAACTGAACTCTACATCTTGCAACAAACCAAACTTTAAGTAACTAAGCATACATTCTGCAACCATTTCTCTCTGGTAGATTCGCAGTGATACGATGTCAGTCACATTAGGCCTACACTATGGTACCTTTCTCCAGTAACTGATTATTACTTTGAAATTTTTTCATGCCAAATTATCTTGGCTAGAGTCCATTGTCTTTGAGAGCTGATTATTTATTTATTCCCATGAATAAATGGGAGATCTTGGCCTTGGCAATGTAAACTCTTCAGCTCCCTTCCAGGTTGATATAAGGTGATAATTCTTAGACGGGTTAGATTCTTGATTGGGTCTGATCTCTGCGGAAAGGCATTCAAAGCCCCTTTCTCTGTTTCTCCCAAGGAGATGGGGCACTTACTGGATTGGTGTCCTCTCAAGACAGATGGTTTTTTTTTTTTTTTTTTAAGAGAGAGAGAGATTCTCCTAGGGTATACGTGCCTCAGGGTTTCTGGTTCCGTTGCCACTGGATTTTCAGGAGTGCATGAGAATTAGCCTTTCCTCATGCCCCAGTGAAAAGACGTTTGTGTGTGGGTGGTGACAGGAAACCTGCTTTGAGTCTATTTAGGCCTAAGTGGCTTAAAGCATCCCTCCAAAAGACCCAGGTGAACTAGGGTAAAAACTAAGGATCATTTTGGCTCCTTCTCACACCTATCACAATCAGGAGCTTTGGGGCAATAAGCATCAGTTAACGATTTTGTTGTTCTTGGGTTGCTGGGCCTTTATTCCACATAACAGCGTAAATTGGATAAATGATGCCTGGGAGCAATGTGCGTGCCTTGCCTTTTACGCCAAGTCATAATTTGCATGGGAATGAGTACTTACAAAATGGTAATGACTTTATATACGGCTATTCAAAGAATACAAAAATAATACATCAGGAGTTCCCATCGTAGCACAGCAGAAGTGAATCTGATTAGGAACCATGAGGTTGTGGGTTTGATCCCTGGCCTCGCTCAGTGGATTAAGGATCTGGCATTGCCGTGAGCTGTGGTGTATATCACAGAAGCAGCTCAGATCTGGCATTGCTGTGGCTGTGGCATAGGCCGGCAGCTGTAGCTCCAATTAGACCCCTAGCCTCGGAACCTCCATATGCCTCAGGTGTGGCCTTAAAAAGCAAAAATAATAATAATACTTCATACAAACCTGATACAAAAAAATTCTCCCCCTTATTTCTTTGCAGAGCCTTCTTATATTGGATCCCAGGAGATACCTATTTGTACTCCATTCCCAGCGCCTCTGGATACCAACTCCAGAAACTGCTGAATGAGCTCTAAAATACATGGACTTAAAAAAAAAAGAAAGAAAGAAAACGAAGAAAATATATGGACTAGCTTTTAATTAGCATTACAGCTAATCTGACATTGTTAGAGATCTTAACTTGAAATGGTCCTGTCTAACCCGGAATTGTCCATCCAAGACCCTATACAGTTCACCTATCACTGCTGGATATTGTGGGCCATCAAGCTGAGCCATCAGAAAGCTAAGTATATATGATGCCTTTGAAGCTGCATGTTGAATGGTCTTCCATGTACTGCACTTCTACAGTGGGGCCTCATTCTAGGTTGGAGGATCTTCTATGGAACAGCTCTACAAACCACCACTGGTATCATGATAAAAATGTTGCTGTAGCCTCTTCTACTCCATCGTTCACCCCCACTCTCTGAAGACCACATGAAAGCCTTCTTTCAGAACTCTATGTGGGAAAAGCCATAATTTCCCGAAATAACGGCTTTGCTTTCTCCCTAACAAACATGAATTATATGAGCAATAAAAAGCTCTCTTTTACCTTTGGCTAGCAGAGACTAGGAGCCAAATTATAAAACATAATTTAAATCCTATGACTTATATATCTGCATTTATTAACTCTCCTTGCAACATCTTACTTCTATTGCATTTCTTTTCCTCCTCTACCCTTTGTTAATTCTGTTTTCCTGTTTTACTGCATTCATTCCTGGAAGCCACTTCACATCTGTTCCCAAACAAAGTAGGACATAAAAACATAGAAATAAATCCATTCTATTTGTCTTTTAAGGTATCTTCTAAGGAATCAAAAATAGAAAGTGACTGAATGCAAGCTTCCTTTCTAATATTATCTATGACTTAATCTCCTTTAAGTTACAGATTTTATATAAGAAAATTTATAAAAATAACATGAAAGGTCTTCAATAATTACACTTACATGAAAACAGGATGACTCTACAACTCTCTCACATCTGAATGTATATAACAGTGATGATGAATATGTAAAGACAGTCACTACATAATATTTTGTAAAAAAAAAAAATTGAAAACCACCTAAATGAACATAAATAAGGGGGTTTTAATTAATTTTAAAATTAATTAATTTAAATTAATTATATTACATACATTTTTAAAAGAGCTATGAAACATCCATATTTAAAGAGTCAGGTTTGCATGAATTAATAAGGACTGGTGTCCAAAATGTAATATTATATGAAAAGAAGGTATAGACTCTGTTCTTACTTTATGCCATCAAGGAAAATTTGGGAAATGCTTAAAAATATCTGCAAAGTTCAATAGGAAACAGTAGTTGCCTGTTGGGGGTTGAAACTAGGTGTCAGGAAAACAAGGAACTTAGAAATACTAACCTTCACTGCCTTCTCTCTCTCCCAATCTGGGTCTTTTCATTTTTAATTTATTCATGCCTTTGTTACTTTTTAAAAATAAGACAACTTAAGATATACTTGGAATAAGGATTAGAATAATTAATGGAAATGATATGCCCCTACATTTTTAAAGTCACTTTTTATAAGTATTTTGGTACAACAGTTTAGTATTTCCTAAAAAATACTTATGTCATAACAAGTGTCCCAAAAAACTTTATTCAGATACCACAGTTTTACATACTCCTTCCTAACAGGTTTTGGGTTAGTAAAAAAGCAAGTACTATACACCTAGCTATAAAAGTTATGGCTGAACTACAAAGATAATAAAGGTCAATGAACTAAGCAATTCCTAAAGGAATGTATGAGTCTTTCTTACAAGTAAAAAAGACTCACATCCTTAAAAAGTAGACAACTGATAGACAGGAAGCCAAGTGGAGATCCTGGCAAATAGACAAACCTCACCCCATCTTCCCAACCAATTCACTCTGGTTCAAGAATAGAGATGAAAAAATCGGGGCAGAGGGACCTTCCTTGACTTGTCAGAGGGATTTTTGGGGGAAAGAGTACAGATTAGAGCATCCTAGAATCAAGCAACAGATCAGATTCTGGATATGGGATTACCAGAGCCGTAAATCAGTATTGCAATCCAGTCTTTCCTTTATCTACTTACTACCAAGCAAGAAATCACTGGCCAATTGGTCAAAATTACCACTGTATATGTCATTTGACCACACAGAAAGCTATCTTACAGAAATACTATAACACACACAAAACAATATTTTTTTCAATGTATGTTCAAGGTTGCTTACTTTAGAATTGTTTGTATTAGAATCAACACAAATGTCCATCAATAAGAAACTGATTAATAAATTATGGAATAGCCATGCAGCGGAATACTACATATCCATACAAAATGAGCATGCTCTTCATGTGCTGATGGTAAAAAAAAAAAAAAGCCTTTCAAGATGTATTTTTGGAGTTCCCGTCGTGGCGCAGAGGTTAACGAATCCGACTAGGAACCATGAGGTTACGGGTTCAAACCCTGCCCTTGCTCAGTGGGTTAACGATCCGGCGTTGCCGTGAGCTGTGGTGTAGGTTGCAGACGCGGCTCGGATCCCGCATTGCTGTGGCTGCGGCGCAGGCCAGTGGCCACAGCTCCGATTAGACCCCTAGCCTGGGAACCTCCACATGCCGCGGGTGCGGCCATAAAATGACAAAAGGCAAAAA
>PVHT020000254.1:4544432-4587465 GCA_004024745.2 Catagonus wagneri | reverse complement strand
AAAAAAAAAAAAAAGATGTATTTTTAAGAAAGAGAAGGTAAAAGTGGTGTACAAAGCAGCTTTCATTTGCATAAAAGAGGTGGGAGTGGAGATATATAGGAGTTTGCCCCTAAGTAAAATATTTCTGAAAGGTATACAAAAATCTGATAATACTTACTGCTCTACAGGAGGGGTATTTGAGAAAATGAATGCATTTTCTCTTATAAAAAAATAAACCTTTTTAACAGATTGTTGGGAAAAAATTTTAAACTGCACAGAATCAGTGGGAAAGGGGCAAAAGAATCTGTTATGTGGGGGGGGAGGGGCAATAATGAGGGTGAGGCCATCAGAACCCTTCTCTCTGTCCCCTCATCTCCCCCAGAGGAAGGCCCAACCCCTGTGAAGAATATCTTCCATTACTCACTGAAGAAAACTGCAGGGAATCATTCAACATCACTAGATTGTCACTTTAAAAGCATGCTGTTGATTCAACGGATTCAAAAATGTATATAATCTGAATTCTACAGATGAAAACCAACATTACAACTGCCATAGGAGGGAAGGCGGTGAGCTTTCTCGAAGCTTAACAGAAAGTTTCCAGGCAGCAAGCTGTTGTTTCTGGCAGAAGAAGCGCCTGAGGCCAGGTGTAGGCGCGCATGCGCAAGGCATACGGGTTTTTCAGCAGTATCTCCTAGTGCAGGGAGGGATTTGAGGGCAGATGGAGTAGCTGAACTCGCAGCCTTTAAAGGGCTTCTTTTTACTCGGCCCAACCTCCCAGCCTGAGAAGCACTAAAGTTTCCAGTCCATAAAGGTTAAGATCTGCCCAAATTAATTTATGAGGAGATCTTCGGAAATCACTAAATCTCAATATGATATAAAGACCAGTTCTAATGGGGGGAAAAGAATGAAGGAACAAGGTAATTTCTATGAAACAACTTTCAAGACGACACATACTCTAAATCTACCTGTGGGAAAAGGTCAAACTTCTTCAACACTCATTTTAGTTTGGAATCTGCATTCCAGAACCACTTGAAGTTATGCAAAGTACATGCTATACTTAAATACCCTTTTCATGGAAAGCGGACTTGAATAATCTTTATCAAAAACCACTTCCCCATGATTTGGAGATTGAGGTGTAGCACTGAAGGTAAGTATAAGATTGTCCACTGCCTTGCATTTATTCTTACCTTAAAAAAATAAAACATGAGATTTTGCAATCTCACCACAAAATCAGAGGACAAAGCTAATAAACATCAAGACAGTGAAGAATGTTCAGCTCCATCCAAGCTGGCCCAGAATCTGCTGGCAATCTTCACGAGCGCTCTGAGCAGCGCAACCTTCCTTGAGAGTCCCAATCACCCTGGAGTGCGTATGACTGTATAGGTATAAAAAACTCCTTTATCTATAAATGCTGATTCACATTCAATGGAAGTTGCTACAGTTGTTGGCTACTAAAGGCAAGGCATTCACAAGGCATAATCAGTTTTGCAGGAGGAACACTATGTGTTGCCTTCAAAGCCACTTCCAATATTTCTTATTTAGCCTTGACTATTTTGAAGTATTTAAAACCTAAATAATCAAGGAAGGGTCTAATCTATATAATTTTGTGACTAAGGACAGGAAAGCAATGACCAGTATAGGTAGCAAAAATTAATAAAGTATGTTCCTTTTCCGAGACTGATTCTTAAACCCAGATGTGAATAGGGGATGAAATATGAAATTTAAATATTTCACTTACTAAATCAAAACTCTTTGCTTAAACTAATAATCTTTTCACTTGAAATACAGAAAGAATTAATTCAACCATTTGCTCATCATTTTTCCTAGTGGCCCGTGATCATTAGCCAGTAATATACATTATCCGAGTGAAATTATTTGACAACTCCACAACAGATTCAGAATGAATTACTGTTTCTTGGTCCTTAAGTTGCACTAACCTGTGCAACTAGTGCTGATAGGAATCCAGAATTTTTACTTTACATAACAATTGCACACTTACAGCCTTTACTCACTTCAGGGAGGATGTAGGAGGAAACAAGGTTTAGAACTAATAAAGCCAAGTCAAACTCTAGGTGTAAGCTTTACCTCTTACCCAAATTTCCAAAGAAACATAACAAAACACCTGTGTTTACCTGGCCTTTAGGAAAAGTGATACAAAACGATCCTAATTCATATAATTCCTCTCAAAAATTATAAATTGCTCAATAACAAAGAACTCAGGAACTGGATAGCTTTGTTGAGACCTAGAACTGGTTGTATTTTGAGTTTTTCTTCACCACTACAAAGTGCTTTCAACAGAAACACCATTGCCATAGCCACATATAGAACCAAATCTCCAAGCAAACAGAAAGACAAGCATACAGAAATGCAATGCCTAGATCCTATATACTTTTCAATATTAAGGAAGTCCTCAGAGTTTAGAGCTGCAAGGCACCTTAGAAATTCACTTGTAAACTAAGAAAATTTCAGCTGAGAAATGTTAGTCAATCAGCTACAAATGTCAGGGCTCAGCCTAGTGGTCCCAAGTTGTCTAGCGCTTTCAGAACTGTTTCCATGGTATAAACATCTTTTTAAAATCAGATATACAAGCCATGAAGAAACTTGATTACAGAGATCTCCACTTGGTGGGGGCAGAAAAATTGTTAAAATAATTAAAATGAAAAATGCATTAATATGCTGGAAAGGTTAAGAATAATCGCAAAAAGAAAAACAAGTATTTTGCAACAATTTGAGTGACCAAGGTGCTGGGTGCTGTAAAAAGGTAACCATCAGTATGTTATGAACATATTAAGTTATTTCCCCTTTAGAATCAAGAGCCGCATCAGTAGGCTATAAAGGTAAAGCCCAAGGCAATTAATTAGAAAACCAAATTTTGAATTCTCAACATGTAGCAATCTATGAGTCAAGAATACAAAACAAAGAATCAAAGGAAAGAAAGAAGGTAAGGGTATGACCCATGAAAGAACAATGAAAACCCAACCTGCCTGTTTCTGGAATAGGTTGTGCCTTCCCCAGCCGGGTGGGAATGTCGGGTGGCAGGAGCAGGAAGACAGCTCCTGTGCAGGTGTGGGTAGCCTCTCTGGCCCTTCCTTCCTCAGTCCCAGAGGGAAGGATAGGAAGTCTGGCTGGACTCAGTGAGGCAGGAGAGAGGCTGAGCAACGCAAGCCCCCTGCCAGGTGAGCTGTGCTCTCCCAACAAGTCCATGAGAAGGGGGACAGCAAGTGAAAATGAAACGCAATATCTTGTCTAAGTATATACTTGACTCAAGTGAATTTTTTTTCCCTTTTATGGCCACACATGCGGCATATGGAAGTTCCCAGGCTAGGGGTTGAATTGGAGCTGCGGGCCTATGCAACAGCCTCCAAAACACCAGATCCAAAATGCATCTGCAACCTACGTGGTCTTGGGCATGCTGGACCCTTAACCTACCGAGCAAGACCAGGGGTAGAACCTGCATTCTCAGGGATATGAGTTGGGTTCTTAACCCACTGAGCCACAATGGGAACTCCCCGACTCACGTGAATATTGAGTCAAAACATCTCACATGTGCTCAACCACATGGAACAAACACTCACCAAAGGGTCTCTGCTCCAGGGGTTGAGATCTGACCAATAATATAATGAGGGTATGGCCTCCCTCAATTGACACATCTTCTAAGGGATAAACGAGAAGGTTCCACATAGAGGTGGGAATAGTTTCCTTTTCCTTTGCTGTGATTTCAAAGAAAATTTCAAAGTGAATCACTCTAAAAAACAAGAATCAGGGCACCTTCGATAAGGAAGGGAGAATGCTACTCATGGAAGAGAACTCCAAGATTATCAGAACTCTGAGGGTCAGTCAGAGAGGCAAAAACATTTTTCACATTTCATTTCCCTGAGGCTGTTTGGAATTTTTATAGGTATTCCACTGCTGGATGTAATTATTAAAGAGTAGTGAGGCCTTTTCCTTGAATAAACATAGGGACAAAGGTTTTCATTTCACACAAGCTTTCTTTAAAAACTAATCAGGAATTTGCCATTTGTCCCCAACAAGCTTCTTTTGGGTGCTGTTCTTCCTTCCCATTTTGAGTGACTTCCCGCCCCACATTCCTCTACCTGTTGTTTACAGCAAAACAAGGACAGGGGGATCTCTGAATTGGCAAGACACATTTGGACCATCTGAGGTTCTGCAAAAATAAAACAGACAAGGCGACATCCATCTTTGAACTCGTTTTTACAACTCTGCCATCTACAACATTAATGGTAAAGATCCATCTGGCCCTTTTCAGTTTAAAAGCATTTTAATTTTATTGCAACACAAAGAAACTTGAACCACTTTTTTTAATTTCGGCAGTATACATGCAAAAATATATTTATGCCTAAGGAACAAAGAATCTGATAGCATGGACGTGAAAAATATATTTATGCCTAAGGAACAAAGAATCTGATAGCATGGACGTGTCCCATCCCACAACACTGTGTCAATAGCAGCATTCCTATATGTTTAATTTCACCAAACACATACATAGTATTTACTCTGTGCCAGGAATAATTTTAAGTGCTTTACAAATCATAACTTATTTAAGTCTTATGGTCCTAGGAGGTATTGTATTATTTTAGGTCCATTTTAGAGATGAGGAAAATAAAGCACAGAAGGACTGAATGACCTGCTCAAGGTCACACAGCTAGTAAGAAGTGGAACTAATTTAAACACAGGCAGTCTAGCTCTGGAGTTCACGTTCCCTCCGTTACACTGCCTCTCAAACTTTCACCAAATAAATCGAAGATAATCTGTGATTTGTGCAGGAACATCTTACATGTGTATTACCATTTTAGCAATTAGCTTGTGCCATGCTGCAGCTTCCTCAGATTCAATAACAAGAAGGAAAAGAGAAATACTATCAAATACTGTATTTGACCCCCGTGCAGTCTCTTAGAAACAAAATGAAGGTACGGAAAATAATAGAATAGTGTCCATATCTGCTGGGAAAAAGCTACCATGCAGAAACTGAAATGCTAGGAAATCACTTGGATGTTTAAGTTTTGTAATGCCACCTTTTAAAGGTCTTCACATTCATTCAAATTAAGAACCACCAAGTTGGTGTAAATTTAATTCAAAGTAAAGAGATGTAGGACAGCTCTGAGAGGTTCTTTTTGGGGAACGCCACAGCCAAGAAACCTCTCAGAGACAGTTGTTTCCTTGCATTTCTTTTTAGCACATCTGGCAGAGTGCAAATATACTCCTACGCTTGCTGCTGTCGCCCGGCACTCTGCCTTCAGGGAAGGTGCACTCCACTGGGCTCAGGGCACTCTGCCAGTGCAGCCTTGTGTGTGTGTGTGTGTGTGTGTGTGAGGGGGGTACTGTGTACACCCCAAAGCACTGCAACGTTTGCTATGGGAACGTCCTAAAAATTAAGGTGTGAAGGAGGAGGACACTCTCTCCCTTTCTGCAAAGAATCTACTTATTCTTTCTTCAGGAGAGGTGTATGCATGGATCAGGAGAAGAATCCTTTCTTCACCCTTTGCTTATCAACATCTGATTGCTCTTCAAATTCCACACCTGCGGCCTCCAGCTGTGCAAATACCTCTGCCTCTGTGGCATAAATGCAGAAGCCTATATTCCAGCAGGTACCATTCTTCTCTTTGACCATCTTCCCTTAAAAACAACGTGGACTAGACTAAGCAGTGGGGGCACAGAAGCATTACTGAGTTCTTTTGTTAACGAAAACTGGAGTTACCACCACCTTCTTTTATACAAAGAAGCAATGACCCAACTGTGCAAAAAGCCTGGCCCAGTGGCTTGCAAGGAGCAGGTAGACAAATATTAGTCCCCTTTGCCTTTCCATCCATAACCAGAGACGTCAACCTGAGACTGTTACTCTCCCTCCTTCACAAAGTTAAGGACAGGGAGCATGGTAGTTCTCAAAGATTAAAATAAATGAGGGAACAGCTCGCTTTCTGAGCTGAAGTTTACCTGATTCCTCACCTGGCCAACATTTCTCCAAAGCAAGCTCCGCCCTTTCCAGCTCCAGCCTTCCTAACTATGTTTCCCCCTCTTCTCATTAGCAATAAAACACCGAGCTCTATGGAACCCAACTCAGTTCCCACCATCTAACCAGACATGCTAACCTGGAGCACTAAAGATACCCCAGAAATTTACTTGATCGTTTGTGGATTTTTTTGTTTGTTCATTAGACAGAGTGGGATAAAATTTTAAGATCTAGATAAAAGGCTGGGAATCAATTTCTCAGACTTCTAGGATGTGGGTCTGATTTCTACCTTTAAACCATTCATTTGTGATCACGGAAAAGGTAAAAATCAGTGTTTCTGATCTGGCACTTATTACGTGATGTTGATTATGTATATAACTTAAAAATGCTGAGTTGTTTTTTTTTTTTTTTTTTTCAGAGGCGCTATTTGATTTTACTGGGTGGTCCATTTAGAGCATGGACAACACAATCTCACTTCAAAAAAAGATTGATAAACTCGCCACTTTCTGCAACAGCCAAGGTAAGGATTTTATAAGTGCTAGGTTCAGCTTATTTAATGTAAATATAGTCTAGACTCATATCTTACCCCCATCTCAAAGCCCAGAGCAAAGAAAACAGTAAGCCTGACGGGACAACAGGAGCTGGGGATGCTGGGGACCAGTGCTAAAATAATCACCCAAGGTGGCTCTCTGTAAATAACAAAACTGGCACCTTAGCACGGATGGCTCATGTTGGAAAGGGGCAGAATAAGGAGTCAGGGACTGCAAAGTCCCACATCACAACCACAGTAGTAAGCCCTGCTCAGAAATAAGACCTCGGATGTGCAGAGTGAAGCCTGACTGATGGTGGAAAGCCCGCCCTCCAAGGAGGCTGGAGTCCCGGGGAAGGTACTCACGCTGACATTGTCCCCAGGACCGGCGGGCCCAGCCCCAGCAGCAGTCAATCCTCCCACCATAACGACACAGGCCAATGGATGACATGATCTGTCTGGGCCACCTACCAAAAAAAAGATTCAAAATAAATAAAGACACTTCTGAAATTAAAGGTAATTTCCTGTGTTATTGTTTAGAAAAAAATGTAAATCACACCTAACAGTTTTCTATGGACTCCTTAATGCCTGAAGAAATTAAAGGATAAAACACCTTCAGGAGAATAGTTCTACTAGGATCTAATTTCAAACATCAAACACACACACAAGAAGGAGGAAAAATGGAGGGGCGGATCCTTTCTTACAGGGAAAAAACACCAGCTGAAACCAAGAACTCTCAAGGCTGCCACTCACAGGATGATTTCTGAAGCTTGAAATAAAACAGATTCCTCAAAGACCCACACCTGTTACCGGGTGAGGGTGGGGGAGGGCGCCAGCTGACCTATTCATCTTAAACTGAAAAGTATTAAGACATGTCAAAGCAGAAAAAAAATCTTTCTGTACATGTAGGGAGGGGGGCGGGGGAGAAAGGAGGTTTCTCAAAATCAAATGAAACTGAACTTTTTGGGATATGACTCCTCAACAAAAAAAAAATTTCCAGAATAAAAAAATGTATTTGAGAAATAAGTCTAAATAAAACCAAGGAGTGTTTAAAGTGTAGCTAACATCTCAAGTGTCCTTGAGGTTTAAAACTTTCCTGCATCAACAATTCGTGTCATCGTCCTCTCCAGTGTAAAGAAAGAATGAAGCAAGCACTCAGTTTCACAATACGGTTTACCACCAGATTCCACTTTGACACCTTATTTGGTAAATCATTTCCTTCTTTAGATTCGCACCTCAATGACTTCCCCCTTCCAAGAGGATCAATATTTTAATTTTTTAACTATCTTTTTAAGGCTTCATGAAAATCTTAACGCATAATGTGATGTATTTTTTATTGCAAATGTGTGTGTGCAAGAAACGCACAACATGCCCGAATTGGGCAAATAACTGCCTTAATAAAATCAAACAGCCTGGCCGCTACCCATGTTTTCTTAAACCTCCTACTGTTTCAGCTCACTTTTGCTTCATCTCCCCCTTGGCCCCCAAAGCCCAGAGGACAAGTAACCCCGAACTTTCCATTTCCTCCGACCAGGTGGTAAACAAGCGGCTGCGTTTTTTCTCAGCAGTGCTCCACTCGCTCCCCTCCGCTCCTTCCAGGTACAAGAAAGCCAATCAATCGTGGAACTGATTCGTTTCAAGACTGCAGGTAAAACAGGTGCTGCAGTCTTTCAAGCTGCGCGGGGGCGGGGGGCCACGGTAGGAGGGCGACTGGATGGCCGTGTTACCCAAGTTAAATCTCTCCTGGCTGTTCCCGCCAGGTTTCTGCTCAAGCTGCAGCGATCAGCGCTCAGGGAGACTTTTGTCTGTAAATGCGCCGAAGTGGGGTAACTGAGCACGTCCCCCCCACCCCCCGACACACACACACACGCACACGCACACACTCAGTGGCCGGAGCGGATCCATCGGCGGCTTCGGAGAGGGCTCCGCGTGCCGCGGCGGGCGGACAGGCTGAGTGACAGCGGAGTGAAGCAAAGCCTGGGGTTGTTGGAACCTGTCAGAGCACGCAGCAATCTGGCTCGCCCTAGGTCTCGGGAGCTGTGTGTGCGTCCGTACCCAGAAACACACACACACACGCAGCCTTCCCCACCCCCAATAATTACTGTGTCCCCTCCTTCTAGGAAACCAAATGAGACAAACAGGTCCCCCCCTGGAAGCCCAGTCGCTTCCTTTCCTCAACCCTTTGTGTGAGCGGCGCTGACAGCCCCGACCACCTGGAAGTTTCCCCACTGCAGAGCTCTCTAAATCAACAGCGAGTTTCCCAGCCAAGGGATGCCCCGCGTGTCACCTCTTCTGGGGCGGCTAACCCGTGCCCTCAGAGCCCAGACGCCGGGCTCGAGCGTCCCTTTTTCTCACGCCCTCATTCCAGAGCCGGAGGTGAGCGGCTCTTCAGACCCCCGCTGGTTCCGAGACACGAAGGGGCGCGCCCTCCTGGCCTGGGGCACCTCCACTGGTAGAGAGGGCGGCTCGAAGACTCTCCTTCCGCCGAGGGTGTGCGGGGGCCCAACTTCTGGACGAAGAACAGAGAGAGGGGACCCCAGGGCCGAGTGAAATTAGCACGGGATGGGACAGGGAGAGGGCGCCCCGGGAGCCAACTCACCTCCCGTCGAACTCCGCGGCCGCCTGCAGGTAGAGCGAGGACCCGATCACCAGCGCCAGGAGGAAATCCATGTTGAGCGGCGAGTCCCGGGCAGCGGCGGAGCAGTGCGCGAGGAGCAGGTTGGGATACTGGCGGCGCGGGAGAGGCGCACTCGCCTCCTGCGCTACCCAGAGGAGCTGCGGAAGCCGGGAACCCCTGCAGGCTCCGGGAACCCCTGCAGCCTCCGCGACTACTGCTGACAATCTCAGCCGAGTACCGCGCGGCACGCAGCCGGAGCAGGTCTACGCGCGGCCTCCGGAGCCCCTCCGGCTCCCTCCCAGCGAGGGGAGGCGCTGCAGGGGGAGCTGCACCGCCTGCGGGGAGGGGTGCAGGGGCGGGGGGCGCGCGTGCGCTCGACTCGCCGCTTTCCCCGCCAGGGGTGAAGGGTGAGGGCGCTCGGCCGCTCGCCGGGAAGCTCGGGGGCGGGGGCGCTGCGGGAAGGCAGCGTCTCTTGGGGACCAGCCAAGCGGGGCGAGCGCCAAGCTGGGAGGAAAGTTGCAAGGCTGGCGGAGGAAAGGGAAAGCAGGGTGCTCAGCAGGAAAGTGTGAGCCGGGGAGGAAAGGGGCTCCGGGCGAAGGTGCATGCTCTGGGCTTCCTTCCGAACAGGTGGTGACCGCAGGGACGAGTCGTAGCTTTCACCGGAGGGCGAAGTCCAGGATGAGAGAGGTCTGTGGGATTGGAGCCGAACAGGGTCTGGATTTGGTGAAACCACAGCACGACTTGGACAAATTAGCAAAGGCAAACTCCGGGAGTTTGCTTCTCCCGCAGAGTTGGCAGAGATAGTTTTTTTTTTTTTTTTTTTTTTACATTTTGTAACCAACCGAGGGAAACGCTTGGCTGCGAAACTGCAGACTGTTACTCTCTCTGCCAGCTCAACCCTGAGCACTTTAGAAAGATAGCAGAGGCTACCCCTCCAGGGGCACGTGCCCGACGGAGAGGGAGGGCAGTTGCTACTTAGCAGTCATGTGGTGCCTTGCGGAGATCACTCAGAAACCGTTTCGAGCAATGATTGCTGTTATTGTAGGGTAAAACGTATTGTACTAAACGACTGTGTTCAAGTGAAAACACGCAATGATTAACCTAAAATGCACGTGAACACATCAGTCCAATCAAGTCACTTCTCTTCCCAAATCCTACCCGGAATGACTGCCCAGGGCCTCCAACACCTCTTGGTCGGATATCATGTGCCCTCCTTTCCTCTAGTCAATGGCCTTGGTGCCTTTCTCCCACACTCCAGGCATGCCCCTTGCCTCAGGCCATTGACTGATTGTTACTTCTGCCTGGACCCAAATATCTGCGTGGCTCACATTCTCACCTCGGTCTTTGTTCAGACTTTACCTCTTTGAGGAGACCAATCCTGACCACCCTATTTAAAATTGCAACCTGTCCCCTCCTGATGTCCCTTGCCTGTTCTACTTTGTCTTTTCTCCCAACCACTCATCTGCTAGTTTCCTATGTAATGTGCTTACTTGGCATGTCTTCTACTAGGATGCAAACTCTGAAAGGGCAGGTTTCTTTGTTCAGTGCCTGACATGTAGTAGGTGCTCATAAATGTTTATTGAATGAGTTTGTTACATTACAGACTCCCCTCCATATTTATCATCTTTTTGAGATTTCTCCAGCTTTAAATTTTTAATGGAAAGTTATGTGACAGTGACCTTACTATTCCTGATCTCTTAGACAGGAATTTTCTGCAAGAAAAGGAAAAATAATGGTTTCAACTTAAGGGACTCTTTGATTTCCAAGTTTTCTGTTAACAAAACAAGTTTCTATTTTAAACTCAGGAAATATCCATGCCAGTTCAGGCTTGGGACATTATTTTAGGCAAACAGCTTGGTGTCATCCATTTCAGATCTTTCTAATGAACTCCAAAAATGTAGGAGTCAAATATTTTTTCTGCAGAAAATCAAATTTTTGTTAGTGTAATGTAGGCTTGCTTCCAGCTTCTAGTGGCTGCTCTTTAGCCATTTTCTTTGTTTATTGGTTCCTGATTGAGCAATGGATGATTAGGGCGAAAGGAACTAACATACAGGCTAAAAACTGGAGATAGAGGTAAAGGAGGGTGAGTGGCAGGTGAAAATAGAACAATATCTGGAGCAAGAGTGTAATACCCACTCTGCCTGCCTCTTATTTTTTTTTCTGTATTTTTCCTTTGGCCTAGAAAACACTCCATTCATCTTCCTTCTTCGTATGGACTCTCCGCTTACACTGCAGGTCCAAGCTTAACTGACACTTACCCAGAAAACCTTTGTGATTTTTTTGCATGGCTGAGACTCCTGTGGTATGTGCTTCTACAGCCCTCTGCCTCCACTAGAGCAACTCAATGCACTAAGGTGTAACTGCTTCCCCACCAACTCTCAACTCCCTGGAGACACTAATCTAACCCACAAGAGTGCAAGGGCCATTGTCACTATATGCCCTGTGCCCAGCACAAAGCTTAAATTGAGCCATTGTAAATAGATTGGACTGGGTTGATTGAATTCTGTCTGATGAACTTCAGTTTCTTCCTTGAGTCAGCCATGCCTAATTATATCATTCTTTGTTGAAGCATGGGATAAGAAGGGCTCTAAAGGAATTCCAACTGGTTAGTGTGCTGCGGTTATGACCACCAGTGACCATGTCACAAAAGAGGTGGAGTTCCCATGGGAGTAATATTTCACTCTCAGTCTTTTTTTTTTTTTTAAGCTAAGCCCGCAGAATTGAACCCGAGCCACAGCATCGACCCAATCTGCTGCAGTGACAGCGTCCGATCCTTAACCTGCTGTGCCACAAGAGAACTCTGCACTCTCTCAGTCTTAAAAACAAAGAAAGAATCATACAAAACAATGCTTTTAGCAATATCTGTACTTCTCTGGTAAAACAATGTTTTGGTTGGCTTTCATACCACCTTGCAAGTAGTAATTTCCGAGCACACAAATAATTATGTCACTGGTTACAATATGATACAAATAAACAGCAAAATATAAGCAAACACAGCTTCCAACACTTGGAAATTGGGAGCTTGTAATTATTTAGTCATTTTTTTTTTCTAGAAAGTATTTATTGCAAACCTACAACGTATAGGTCCCTAGGTGCCAGGACTTCAGCAATAAGGCAGAGTTGTGCCCTGAAAGAGTTTCCATGGCAGTGGCAAAACAAGGAAGTTGGTGCTATATGAGGAGAGGATGAAGGTGTAAAGAGAGTAAAGGAAAGATAAAGTGGTAGAAAGAGATGGGCTCTGACTTTAGGTAGAAGTGATTTGGTCACCTCTGGGAGATGAGACTTGAGCAGAGTCAGAATAAAGTGAGGCTGTGAGGTGGGGGTGGTGTCCTGGCAACAGGGCCAGAAGATGTGTTTTTCCTATCAAGCTCTCATAACGTCATGTAAGCTGTGGGGCAAGCTATTGCTCCTCCTGTCCCATAGGCAGTGGTGACACAGGGACAGGATCACTGCTTCAGAAAGTCCTACCAAGAAGAGGATAAGGAACACACAGTTGCTCATTCACAGCAATTTTGACTCCCAGCTGGAGATGCTCTGTTCTGGCAGCAGAGGAAGGGCCCGGGTCAGACAGTCAGACCACGCCTCCCTTGTGACAAGTCACTCCCTTGTCCACTCATCTCCAAAGCCATATCAGAAGTGACCATTGGAGGCATATGCCTTCCTTGGGAGCTGTACATCATGTACAGATCTTTTTCTACTGGTACAAATTTGAAGGCCTCAGTGTTGCTTTTAAGGATCTAACAGAGACAGCACATTTTCAGGCCAGACTCGGGGTTTCTGTGGCTTTAAGTTTTCCTTAAAATGCTAATAGGTTTCTGATCTAATTGCTTCCAGTCAGTTGCTTGTGCAGATAACCATAACCAGAGTCTTTTCTAGTCCTGGTTCTTAAGCCTGCTTTCTTTCTTTGCTTCCTTGTATCCATACATTACTCTTTCATCTTAATGGAGGCCACCTTGAGGCTAGCTGAAATAATAGGGTGGTTTGGGGGAGAGCAACACCCTTACTCTGATCCTTACCACAAGGCTTGGATCCCTATATTTATATTAATATTCAGGGCATAAAAGCAGTTGTCTTTTTCAAACCTGGGAGGCCCCAGATTTCTAGATGTACTTATTTCCTTTCATTTTTGCTTACAAAACGACAAGTTCTTGCCTGAGATCATCTCTTTTTAAGGTATCTTATAAAAGCAACAAGGAGCAGTGAATATACTAACATTTTCATTTCTTACAATGGTATTCCCTTTATCTGGACATATATTGTAATTTCGAAGTAAACTTAGGTAATGATTTTACAAAAATAACATAATGGATGTCATGACCTTTCCAGCCTACACACAGCAGCTATAGTTACCCGCAATCAGAGTTTATCATCCCTTCAAAGGATAATTCCAATACTATTTAAATTCTTCTAAAGTATCAAAAAAGGGATGCTTACAAATTATTTCTAAGAAGTCATTGATATCTAAACCTGGAAAAATAGTCTTATCATATGTGTACAAACATACGCACATATGTACAGATATAAATATCAATGCAAAAGCCCCACATAAATGATTAGCAGGTACAATCTAGGAATATATTAAAATAATCCATTACAATCAAGTTGACAGAAACCTCTATGTAGGTAAAGAGTTAACAAAAGCCTTTCCCCTTCTGCATGAGAATTTGACCTTATGTTAACTTTTCAGCACTGTTCCCCTGGCAACCTGATAAGGTGATTTGTGAACTACGTTGCTGGTAAAAATGGATGGGCTTCGGCTTGGGAAACCACATTTAGAGAGAGAGAGAGAGCCAAGTCTGCCTGATGGAAAACCACAGCATTGGACCAGTCTAAGTTCAGTGCCTCTTGTAACTGGGCATGTCCCTTGCAGAGACCTTGGACAGTATACCAATGAGGTTGTCACAACAGATAGAACTGAAGATGGATCACTGTTGGTTGAATCTGCAGATGTGGAAACCCACAGATAAGGGAGGGCCAACTGAACTACACTATTTTATTTAAGGAACTTGAGTATCTGTAGATTTTGATCTCCATGGGGGTCCTAGAACCAATCCCCTGCAGATATAGAGGAGGAACAACTCTACTGTCAAAGATTCTCATCCATCTTCAAATAATTCTGCAAAGAAAATGGAAGACTTTATTTGATGGGCCTTCAATTCTATTTTAATAATACTTGAAGAACTGAAATAGACATGAATCGGTGACCAACAAATTTAGAAAGCAGTTTCAATACATAAACTAGTTATGTTTAGTCTCCTACCTTTTAGCCCTTTTAAATTTGTATCTTAATGATCTGATACAATTTTTTTTAATTTTACTCATATTTTTATGTTCAAAAGAAAAATTCTTCTATGTTGACAGTAAATTTTTAGAATCAAAAGCAGAGATGGTAACAGTAATCAGCTTTTAGCACATTTATCCCAATATCTTTGGCTTAACAATTTAATTCCTTTCTTTAGTGCAAAAATTTAATGCAGGCTGGACAGCTCTCCTAAGTGATCCTTTGCAAGTGGCTATTCAGGGATCTGGGCTCCTTCCATCCTGTGGTCCTGTCTTCCTGGAGTTCTCCTGTGGCCACACGGCCAAAGGAGAGAGAGAATCCAGGCAATCATACCTGGGGATCTGTGGCACTCCACTGGCCACTACCTAGTTATATGACCCCAACTTCACCACAAGAGAATTTGGAAAATATATTTTTCCGTGTGCCAAGGAGGAAAAGTGAAAATTTTTAACTGAATTCCTACCACTGTCTTTATCATAGCCTCAAGAAATGTGTCAACTTGGAGTTCCTATTGTGGCTCAGCAGTAACGAACCCGACTAGTATCCATGAGGATGCAGGTTCTATCCCTGGCCTCAATCAGTGGGTTAAGGATCCAGCATTACCATGAGCTCTGGTGTGGGTCACAGATGCAGCTCAGATGCCATGTTGCTGTGGCTGTGGCATAATAAGCCAGCAGTTGCAGCTCCAATTCGACCCCTAGCCTGGGAATCTACATACATATGCCACAGGTGCAGCCCTAAAAAAAAAAAAAAAGAAAGAAAGAAAAGAAATGAGTCAACTTAGTATTTAATTACTGCCAGAAAGAAAGCTTAACACTATGGTACCATTGAAAAATCATAGTACTTGAAAATCATTTTTCCAAAATTCACTTCATCAGTGATTTTCATCATACAGTAAGTCAATATATTTCTTTGGGGATTTTTAACATATAACTCACTCAATTAGATTAGGTATATTGTATAAAGTACATAGTCAAGCGTATATACATGTAGTTAAGTGCTCAACAAGTATTGAATGTCTCCTTAACTCAAGGGAAGGTTTTACTGATGGGAAATAATGCTTCTCTATGATTTCTCTATATCCCAAACAGGCAACTGCCAACACTTGCTTTAAGCCTTTCCATGCCTAACCCATCTCTGACAATGCTGTGTTGTGACTCTTTAATCTCAGTTTAGGTTTATCAGAGTATTTGAGCAAATTCAATTGCCTAAAATCCTCTTGCATCTCACTGCCACATGGAGGAAATACTAGTTAAGATTTTCACCTGTCATAATAAATTATCAACCTACTCTTTTTGGTCTCTGAAGCATAGATCTGTTCTCAGGCAACATGGAAAACCAATTCTTTAGACAAAACTTTAGTGCTTATAAAAATCCTTGTTAAAATAAATGATATTTATGGAGTGCAGTCTAGGTAGAAAATGTGCTATATAACAACGCCTCTGGATTTCTCAAATATTAACCTTGGATCAAGTTAGTCTCTTGGAACTTAACTTAGAACCTGGAAGACTCTTTTCTCTCTTTTTTAAATCTATTTTATTTTTTTAAAGCTTTATTAAAGTATAGATGATTTACAAGATTGTTTTACTTTCTGCTGTACAGCAAAGTGATTCAGTTATACATGTACACACATCCATTCTCTTTTAGACTCTTTTTCTATATAGATTATCAGAGTAGAGTTCTCTGTGCTATATAGCAGGTCCCTGTTGGCCCAATCATTCCATATACCTCAGTGTGCATATGCCAGTCCCGAGCCTCCTGCCCCTCACCTGTCCTCTTTGGTAATAAGTTTTTCAAAGTCTATGAGTCTGTTTCTGTTCTGCAAATAAGTTCATTTGTATCCTTTTCTTAGATTATACATACAAGTGATATCATATAGACAGTTTTTCACTGTCTAACTTCACTTAGTATCATGATTTCTAGGTCAATCCCTGTTGCTGCAAATGGCATTATTTCTTTTTTATGGCTGAGTAATATTCCATTGTACACATCTTCCATATTCATTCATCTGTCAATGGACATTTAGGTTGCTTCCATGTCTTCTCTATTATAAACGGTGCTGCAGTGAACACTGGGGTACAAGTATCTTTTCAAATTATGGTTTTCTCTAGGTAGATGCCCAGGAGTGGGATTGCTGGATCCATTGTACACATCTTCCATATTCATTCATCTGTCAATGGACATTTAGGTTGCTTCCATGTCTTCTCTATTATAAACGGTGCTGCAGTGAACACTGGGGTACAAGTATCTTTTCAAATTATGGTTTTCTCTAGGTAGATGCCCAGGAGTGGGATTGCTGGATATATAGTAGTTTCATTTTTAATTTTTTGAGGAAACTTCATACTGATTTCCATGGCGATTGCACCAATTTACATTCCTACCAACAGTGTGAGAGGATTCCCTTTTTCCACACCACGTCCAGCATTTATTATTTGTTATTTATAGACTTTTTCATGATGGCCATTCTGGCTGGTGTAAGGTGGTAACTCATAAAAGTTTTGATTTACATTTCTCTAATAATTAGTGATGCTGAGCATCTTTTCGTTTTTTTTTTTAAACAATCTGTATGTCTTCTTTGGAGATGTGTCTATTTAGATCGGCTCATTTTTTGATTTTTTTTTTTTAATATTGAGCTACAGGAGGCATTTGTATATTTTGGAGATTAAACCATTGTCGGTTGCTTAATTTGCTAATATTTTCTCCATTCTGTGGGTTGTCTTTTCATTTTATTTATGGTTTCCTTTGCTGTGCAAAAACGCTTAAGCTTAATTAGGTCCCATTTGTTTATTTTTGTTTTTATTTTCATTATCTAGGAGGTGGATCTGAAAAGATACTGCTGCAATTCATGCCAAAGTGTGTTCTGCCTATGTTTTCCTCTAGGAGTTTTATAGTATCCAGCCTTACATTTAGGTCTTTAATCCATTTTGAGTTTATTTTTATGTATGGTATTAGAGAGTGTTCTAATTTCATTATTTTCCTGTAGCTGTCCAGTTTTCCTAGCACCACTTATTGAAGAGACTGTCTTTTTTCTAAATATTTAAAAATTTATATGGACGCACTAAAGACCCTGGATAGGTAAAGCAATCCCGTGAAAAAAAAAATGGAGCTGGAGGAATCAGGTTCCTGGACTTCAGATTATACTGAAAGCTACAGTCATCAAAACAGTATGGTACTGGCACAAAAACAGAAATATAGATCAATGTAACAAGACAGAAAACTCAGGAATAAACCCACGCACCTACGGTCAACTAATCTGTGACAAAGGAGGCAAGAAAATGCAATAGAAGACTGTTTCTTACTGAGTTCAACTTTTAGCTTTATAAGTTTATTATAAGATAGAGTTAAATCAGATCTGTACCTGCACTTTCTGGAAGATTGTTGTGGATATTGTCTAGTGTATGTATCTTGATCCCATTAAGTAATTCATTTCTTACAGAATTTCAAGCCAAGAAAAAACTTTAGCCTCTGGAGAAAATTTTAATGTCTTCTCTTTTATGATGAAAACTTTCAAGTTTCCCTTTTAAAAGTGGTTCCCAGAAAACTGTGGAGACAGTCAAAACGTCAGTAGTTGCCATGGGTTAATGAAGAGAGCAGAGCACAGAGGATTTTTAGGGCAGTGGAACTATTCTGTCTCATACAAGATGCTGGGAATACATGTCATTTTACATTTGTCAGAACACAGAGAATACACAACACCAAGAGCCCTACTGTACACTATAGACTTTGGGTTACTATATGTGTCAATGTAGGTGCATCAATTGTAACAAATGTACCACTTTGGTAGGGGATGTTAATAATGGAGGAGGTTATGCATGTGTGGGGCATGGAGTATATGGCAAATCTCTCTACCTTCCATTTAATTTTGCTGTGAATATAAAACTGCTCTAGGGAGTTCTCGCTATGGCACAGTGGAAACAAATGCGGGTAGTATCCATGAGCACGCAAGTTCTAGCTCTGACCTTGGTCAGCGGGTTAAGGTTCCAGGGTTGCTGTGAGCTGCGTTACTGTAGGTTGAAGATGCAGCTTGGATCTGATGGTGCTGTGGCTGTGGCATAGGTCAGCAGCTACAGCTCCAATTAGACCCCTAGCCTAGGAACTTCCATATGCCTTAGGTGTGGCCCTAAAAACAAAGCCCCTCCTGCAAAAAAACCAAAGAAACTGACCTAAAAATCTATTTTTTAAAAAGAGTACATATATTGCCATTAATTTTCCGCAGTACTTTAAATTTCATGTGGTATTTGTGTGTAATGTTATTTACAAGTAAAATTTTCACATAAACTTGGAAGAAGAATTCATTTATTCATTCACATATATATATATTTTAAAAGTGCCTACCAGGAAGCTCAGAGTTAAACTCTGCCACAAAAGTTATTTAAACTTTTGGGGTAGGTTAGCAAGGGTGCTCTTTTCCTTCTTTCACTGGTCCTGATTTTCTGTTTTCTTATCTCAAATGTTGTGATATAATAAATAGATATTTGGTCTTTGTTCTGGTTCCTGGCACAGAGCTCCTAAAACCTTTGTAATTTCCTGAATGTTAAGGGTGAGAGGAGTATCTTTTGTAATTCATAATAAGCCCCTTTTGACCACACTTGTTTAACTTAATGAAGTGACTCTTGATGGGACCCTAGATAGCCCTAGGGTGGGGGCTGGTTGCCAAGGGAACCAACTGTGCAATTAGATGGTTGGAACTTTCAGCTCACCTCTGAGGATTTCTGAGGGGAAAAGGGCAGGAGACGGCTTTAATCACCAATGGCCAAAGATTTGATCAGCCGTGTCTACATAATGACACCTCCATAAGACCCTTGAGGGACTTGAGTCCAGGGGAATTCAAGGTTGGTGAATACATCCACAAGCCGGCAGAGTGGTGGTCTGGAGAGGGCATGGAAGCTACTCACATATGTTGCTCCATGTGTCTCGCTTTGGCTGTTCCTGAGTTGTGGCTCTTATAATAGAAACTGGCAGTAGTATGAAGAGTTATATCTTTGAGTCCTGTGAGACATTCTAGCAAAGTTTTGAATAGAGGAGATGATCATGGGACCCTCTGATTTATAGGCGGTCAATCAGAAAGAAGTGCCAGTGACAACCTGAGACTTGGGACTGGTGTCTGCACTGGTGGCAGCCTTACTGGACTGAGCCCTTAGCTTCTGGGGTCTGTGATAACTCTGGGTAGTTAGTGTCATGATGAATGAAACCCAGCTGGTGTAGCAGAAAACTGGAGAATTGCTTGGCATGGAAAATCCATACATTTGGTGTCAGAAGTATTGTGAGTAGGTAGAAACAGAGTTTTATTGCCCTTATTCTATATTGTCATTTTTTGAGCTTTTTCTCTTTTTGGAAATAAGCAGGACCAAAATAAATTCAATAAATAAAAAGGTAAAAATAAATCTCCCAACTGTTAAGATTTAGGCTTGATCTAAAAGCTGTAGCTTCGTTGTTTATTTGCTGTTTTAGGATTTCCCAAAGATTTTTTTCTCTGCTTCTAAGACTGAGTTCTGTTCTCCAGAAAGTCTTAAATTTTGAACTGTACTATCTTTCCTACATATAAGTAGTTCACCTTCTTTATAATGGTTCGCTTTTGGCCTCTCTGTTCAAACAATAGCATGTGTCTCCCATAGACTAGACTGCCTTTTCCTAAATGAAGATGTGAAATATTATTATAAGACCTCTTTGTGGGAAAGTTCCTTATGTATAACCTAAATCAGTGAAGATGATTTTTTACTTGTTCTGTCCTGGATTAAAAAAAAAATAAAAACATCATACAATAAACAGCTCAAACTTTATGATCTATGGAATGAGCAAGCCCTGCTCCCCAGTGCAAATAACACGAAATATAAAATTTGTTAAAATTGAATAGTTGAAGACTGTCGTTAGATTAATGTTTTTAATTACAGTGTCTTCAATTCTGGTTAATGTACACATTAACTACAATCAATTTGCAAAATAATCCATCAAACAAATCAGATCACTCTAGCAGTATTGTCTCAGTTTTTATCTAGGAATCCAGAGTGATTTGGAAGAATTTTACTTAAGGAGTTAGAGTTCAAATTTAATCCTACCTGATAAATACCAGTTGTGCTCTGACTGAACCTCTTTGAACCTCAGTTTTCTCTTCTATTGTATAGGAATACTAATGTATATATATACATAATTTCCTGTATATTATGATGTTTTTACATCATAAGAAACCATTCTGGCTGGAGAGAGACTGACCCTCCTGGGCTGGCTGATTTTTAAGAGAAGGCAAAGGGCCCAGCCTGAAGCATGACTTTGATAGGCAAACTAAGCTCTCCAGACCCCTATCTCTTCTATCTGGCGTTTACATCCCAGAGGCAATATTCCTCTGCTTTAATCATCCCCAGGCCAGGTGCCAGGCAACTGGGGACCACCGCTATAAGCCAGAGCCAACTGAAATTATTCAAACTCACCGATCCTAAACTGTTTACCTCGTCCTGCCTTGCCTTTCCCTGAAAACCACAGTAAAGAACCCCTGCCCCACTCCTGTCTTCTGCCTTCCAACCACCCTAGTTTTTTCCATGTGTCCCTGCTTGGTGTGCCTCCTGTGAATGTAATGAACTTTGTTTCTTCCTGAGCCTCTCCTCTGACTCCTCCTGTGGCCTCACCTGACTGACCGTCTGATTAAAGAATATAGAACAACCACCAAGTGTCTTGCAGAGTTGCTGTGAAAATATAAGGAGTTAAAATATAACACCATCATTACAGTGCCTCATATGTAGAAAACATTCAATTAATGGTAGCTGATAGGAAAAGTAAGCCTAACATAGGAAGTATAACTCCAACATGTAGGATCTGGATCAGAGTCCATGCTCATGCTTTATCTGAATATGCAGCTACGGAGTGTCTGCACCTCTGTCTCTTGACACAGCATCGGGATAGAAAAGAATGCTGGACCATTTCTGCATTTTTATCAACAGGTTTTTTTTTTTTTTTTTTTTTGCCATAGGGATTTCCTGTCTCTTAATAAGACAGAGGCTGGAAGCAGTGGCTTCTGTCTTTCAACAACAGGTATGAATTCTGCCAACAGAAGAGCCAATTTAAGCTTCCAGAGGGAGAGAGATTCACTTGGACCGTAGAGATACAATGAGTTTATTATTTTTAATGATATAAAGACGAAAGTGACACATACCAGCTCAACAGAAGGAAAAGCAAGCACTGACTGGATTTGATACCCAGGTTCAGATTCTAGGAGCAGAGTCAAATGTCCCCTGTCAGGCAGGAGATGTCCTCTTAGCTTATGTCAACCCTGTGCAATCGGCTCTGATTTCTTTATAGTCTAGAAGAGAGTTTTTTTTTTTTTTCAATAACAAGTATCTATCGCATAACTCGTGTGTGTTTGACTGCATTACATCGAAGTCCTATCCAGCCTTTGGGCTGTGACTGAAGACAGCTTCATCTCTTATAGTCATTTAATTTGGTTTTGTTTCCTCAAACCAACGCCCACCCCAAACCTGTAAAACTGATTATTGTCACCATGTAGTTGCCTTTTGTATGGAACTAAATCAATTTTTTCTTCTTTTTTTTTTTAGGGCTGCACCTGCAGCACCTGGAAGTTCCCAGGTTAGGGTCTGAATCAGAGCTGCAGCTGCTGTGCATGCCTACACAACAGCCACAGCAACGCTGGATCTGCACCTCTTCTGCGACCTATACCACAGCTCATGGCAACACCAGAGCCTTAGCCCATTCAGCAAGGCCAGGGATCAATCGCGCATCCTCACTGATATTAGTTGGGTTTGTAACCACTGAGCCACAACAAGAACTCCTGAATCAATCTTTTTACTCATCAGATTACCCCTAGGATAGGCCAGGAGAATGGAGATTAAAACCTAACAGGTCAGAGAGTTCCCGCTGTGGCACAGTAGGTTAAGAGTCTAACTGCAGCAAGGTCACACAACTATTCAGTGGTGGAACAGTTTGGCACTAGAGCCTGCTGGTAACCATAACGTTTACTGCTCTTACTATAATATTGCTCGTTAACTAGAGAAGTAGAGAGACAGAGTGGACTGTGTTCACCAGGGCAAGGTTGGAAGCATCCTAATTGCGGCTATTAAAAAGCACATACCTTGGCTCTGAAACCGTATTTGTAGAGATGTCCAAAAAGGTAAATGATCACACAGGAAATTTCAAGCTATTCCATTTGGCTGTAAGGACATTCCTGAGAACCTATGCAGCCCTGTGTGTTTTCCCCACAAGGTGAATTCTTAACTCATTTCTTTACCGTAATTATTTTTACCACATATTTTTCATTTTCCTATTTGTGTAACTCCCCAAATTCATTTTCCTTATACCTATCCCTTAGGTAAAAAGGTAAATGAACTGACTTCATATCAGAAATAGTCCTTTGCAGAGTTCCCTGGTGGCTTGGCAGGTTAAGGATCCAGTGTTGTCACTGCCGTGGTTCAGGTTGCTTGGCATGGGTTTGATCTCTGGCCTGCATGCCATGGATGTGGAAAGAAAGAGAGAGAGAGGGAGAGGGAGAGAGAGAAAGAGAGAAAGAAAGGAAGAAAGAAAGGAAAAGAAATAGTCAAATAAGTTGAAGCTGGACAAAAATGCTACAGCCCCCAGAACTTGTTTAGCAATGTTTAGGAGGAGAAAACTGCCACGAAAAGAACAAGCTGGGGGAAGATGGGAAATGTGAATAGACGCCAGGAGGAGGCAAAGCCGTTCAATTGCTGCCATTCTTCTTCTTCAAGGAAAATGAAGCATCTTCACATTGAAAAGAGTAGGGTAAATGTAAAGTGAGTCATAAATTTTATAACTCAGTCTCCTCAAAGGAATTAAGTTACCAGATATGATGGTCTGATTTCTCTCTAAGGCCATATATATCTAATCCAATACCATAATTAACATGGAGTTTTAAATGTCGTTAGTCTCAGAAGAATGAATCCCCAAATCTTGGGCGGAATTATTTCAAAGAAGACGTTGTTATCAAATACACCCTTGCTGTGAACAGAGTCAGACTGGTAGAATTTCTAAAACAATAAGGCTTTGGGCTTCGGGCTCATTTGGTTGCAAGAAAAGAACCTCACTCTGGCTACTTCATGTAAAAGAGGATTCATTATATAGCAGCTCCTCATGGAATTCAAGACAGGAAGGACAGTTGAGCCCCATGGGGAATTGGAAACAGAAAAGGCTTCCAGACTCTGCAGCTGTTCTTGGGCTACAAGTTCTCTCGCCTACATTCTTCTGTTTCCCCTGCCTCGTCTGCAGCCTGGTTCTCTGCGTGTGCTCCTCACAGGCATGCTCAATAGTTGTCATAGTCTCTCATTCTACAGGGCCTTGCAGCTCTAGAGACCACCAGCACCTGATCCCCAGCCCGAGTCTCTCAGCTCAAATTCTCAAGAGAAAAATAATCAGACTGGTCGAGTTCACAGATCAGATGCCCATCTTTGCTTTTAATCAAGGATTGGGTTTATTTGGTATAAATTTGGGAAACAAAGGCTCAGGGTTGGTGTTCTAGATGGCCGAAGACAGAGATGTTCTTTAAGAGAACTGGAAGAAATCTCAAAATGTATCTCTAGTCACTATGATCTGGACCCACGGCTTTAGTGTCCTGGAACCCTCACAGTACCTTAAATGACTGCCAAGGACAATTCAAATATTGGTACAGGCTTTGGGGGAAAAGCCATTAAAAAGGAAAATAATATATATGTAAATTGTTCTCCACAAAATAAGGTTTAAACTCATGAATTACTCTCTTCCAGTGAAGTGAAATTCTAAAATTGAAATAAAAACTTTTAGTGGCACATTTGAGCCTTAACTGAAGATTTTTAGGACAAATGGCAATGAAGTAGTATATCTAATAGGAACATAATGTGATACATTAGACAGAGAATATTCATATCAAGTATATGCAATAATTATCAATACAGGATTTTAAAGCAAAATGCCTCTTTTTTGTGCTATAATTTGAGATGTGAAAGTTCATTCAGCAGAGTGTAGCATTTTTCACTTTTTCTTTGATACCATCACCTAACCATTGGAGTTTACTTCTAAATGAGAGCAGGGCCTGGCTCAAGAAGTTCCTAAAAAACTAGATTCTATTGCCACCATCACCCCCCAAAAGGATCACAGCTCAGAGCTAAATCCTAACCCTGCCCAGAGGTGGGGGCTGGAGAGAAGGAATTTCATGGGATGTAGTTAGCAGGCTTGACCTCACCTTTCCAGGGCCATTTTTTCAGGATCAGAATTTATCTCTGGCAGTGGGATAGTTTAATAGCTACATAGTCTCATTTTAAAAACACTGATTTTTTTTCCTTTTTTGGCTATCCCACAGCATATGGAGTTCCCGGGCCAGGGGTCAGATCTGAGCCGCAGCCTGGACCCAATCCACAACTGGCGCAACGCTGGATCCTTAACCTACTGAGCTAGGCCAGGGATCAACCCACATCCCAGTGCTCCCAGGATGCTGATGATCCCGTTGTGCCACAGTGGGAACTACCTGAATTATTTTTAATAGTTAATTTTTCAGGTAAACATAAGATATGCAACCTTTTAAACATTAAACTGTTCACACCTATTATTTTAAAAAAGTGGTTGTACATCCTATTGAAGCCAAAAAATTATTCGTTTGATTATACAGCTGTAAATATTCCCTTGAAGAGTTTGAAACTTGGATTTTTTTTTTTTTAGTTTTCAGCTATAATTAAAAATAAAATTTTTTATTGGAGTTCCCTTCGTGGCTCAGTGGTTAATGAATCCGACTAGAAACCATGAGGTTGCGGGTTTGATCCCTGGCCTTGCTCAGTGGGTTAAGGATCCGGCGTTGCCGTGAGCTGTGGTGTAGGTTGCAGACGCAGCTTGGATACCATGTTGCTGTGGCTGTGGCGAAGGCTGGCAGCTACAGCTCCTGTTAGACCCCTAGCCTGGGAACTTCCATATGCCGCGGGTGCGGCTCTACATAAAGGCAAAAAAATACAAAAAATAAAAAAGAAAAAAAGAAAATTTTTATTTATGTACAAAATTATAAATTTTTTATAAATTTACACAATTTTTATTTTTGCCCATTATTTTGATTTTGTATTCTGTCTGAAGCATACGTGATTTTTTCTTTTGAAACCTAGTTTCTATGTCACTCTGTCATTGTGTTATTGTTTTGTTTCAATCCTTTTACATTAAACTTTTGTGTTTAACTGAGTGGTTGTCATTTCTATTCAAAAGCTCAAAAAAATTAGGTAGTTTTAGATGGTTCTAATACTTGAGATAACTTATTTTTGAAAAAAGCTAGAGTTGTGTTTTTTTTTGTTTTTTTGTTTTCTTTTTGGCCATGCGTGCAACACGCGGAATTTCCTAGGCCACAACTATAGTTTCTTTTTTTTTCTTTTTCTTTTTAGGGCCAAAGCTGCCCATCTATGTCACGGCCACAGCAATGCCAGATCTGAGCTGCCCAACACCAGACCCTTAATTCACTCAGTGAGGCCAGGGATCCAACCTGCATCCTCAGGGACACTGTGTCACGTTCTTAACCCACTGAGCCACAACGAGAACTCTACAACTACAGTTTTTAATGAAAGACAAATGACATGTTTCCAGAAGGGAAAGAAAATGTATCTGCAATTGACAGGGCATTGGTACTTGGCATGGACTGCTTATTCCTTGGCCTCTATTTGCAGAAAGGGAAAGGAAGTTGGACAACTAAGTGGCATTTTTTTCAGTTACTTTTCCAGGAAAAACAACAGTGCTGGTAGGTCAGTACTATTCCTGGTTTTCAGACCAGGAACCTGAGACTCAGAGAGGTTAATTAATTCACCCAGGGTCACACAGCTAGAAGGTGGCAGAGTCTGGTTGCTAATTCAGGTGTGTCTGATTCTGAAATCCGTGCTCTATAGACCCTCTGGCCTGACGGTTTCACAGACTTGGATTCACAGCAGGTATTTCTAGGGCAGCAGGGCATGTATGTTTGAATTATTTAGAGTCCACTTCAATTTAAAAGCTCTGTTTTAAGTGTATGTGTTTGTAGGGGCATGCTGGGGTCATAGGAAAGTGATTATCTCACTCCATCATTACAAAATTACATTGACTATAAGCTATGACAACCCACTTTCTCCTGTAAAAGAGAAGGAAACAGCTAATAGTATATTGGCTATAGAGCCTTGGGCAGCAAACTCTCATTATGTTTGAATTATTATAGCTAGAAGTAGACTCATAGATATTGTTGTGTGATTACATGAAAAAAAGGTAATATAAAAACTACTCTATGCCCCGCCCCCACTACCAGTCTCAAAACACACTCCATCACCTGGTTCCCCAAACTCAGACTACACAGTGGTAACATCGCCATCCACCAGGACTCGCAGTTACAGAGACAGAAGACTCCTCCCTTAAACCCCCCCCCCCATCTGCAACTTAACCCACTGTCCCTCATCTCCTTGTACCTGGTCCCCAGGCCCCACTTCGCAACACATTTTCATAACCTTCTCAGGCACCACAGCAAAGAGGAAAGTACTGGGGGTTCATCTGGGGGCTGAGTCTGGGATCTGGGGGCACCTCAGCCCACAATGCTCACAGCACTCCTCCCACTCCAGTCTCCTGCCCAAGCAGCCCAGGCCTCTGCCCTGTCTGTGCATCAAGGCTAGTCTATTGCTGAGTGGTCTAAGATCGACAATACTACAGTGTGGTAAAAGGAACTTTGTTTTCTGTTGGGGAATTCTGGAGATTTTCTTACTGGGAAAAGGTCTCAGAGCCATTTATTTATACTCAGCGGACTGGGTAAAAGATAGGACTAAGCAGAAAACGTAAGTCACAGCGCCTTCTGTAAGTTAAGGTAAAGGGTCATGGATGTAACTAGTTAAAATCAGGACATTCCTTTGGCCCCTCAAGCAAAATGTAACATCTAAGCGACTATACAAGTGGTGTATCAGGGCCAGGGGCCTAGTGCCGGGAGATGCTCCATCCAAGCACTTTCTACTGGAGACTTGGGTTCTGCCTCCTGATCTCCCCCAGAGTGTCGTCTAGGTTCTCTCAGTTATTCTTCCTCTTAAGTCCCCCAGAGAGAGCAGTGCATGTCTGCTTCTGTGAGATGACAAAGAGGAGCTCTAATCATGGCAAAGACGTGGTAGAGAAGCTGCAAGAGAAATCATTTGAATAATTCTTTTCCTGCAGTGATGAGAAAAAGAAATATTTTTGTTTGCTTTTTTTTAAGCCCACACCTGCAGCATATGGAAATTCCCAGGCCAGGGGTCCAATCGTAGCTATAGCTGTATGCCTACGCCACAGTCACAGCAACTCAGGATCCAGGCCACATGTGTGGCCTACACGCCAGCTCATGGCAACACCAGACCCTTAACCCATTGAGCAAGGCCAGGGATCGAGCTCACATCCTTATGGAGACTATGTTGGGTTCTTAACCTGCTGAGCCACAACGGGAACTCCAGAAAAATAAATATTTTAAAATTAATCAATCTAAAATTTTATGTTTGTGATTTTAAGTGTGACGGTACCTAAATTAATAATAAATAAATATATTTATGGTTGTTTCATCCATATCCCTAAATGTTTATCTGGACAAGTGCGACAAAAAATTGAAAGGAATATCTCATGGAAAAATTGTTTGCTCCATTGTTTGTTCTTAAATAATTAATTTTGGAATCTCTCCATTTGTTCAAATATTTGTTTCTCTGAGTAAATCTTAGCTAGAGAATAATATGATGACAAATAAGAAATATTATTACGACAGCTATATGAATTGGAGAAATGAAGATCTGGAAAGGAGATATTGTAGCTATAAAAGAGTTCAGGGAACTGAAAAAGAAGTGAAATTTTCAAGCACTTTAACCAAAAAAAAAAAAAACTTCAATAGGTTTTGATGATGGAACAGGCATGGAATATGGCATTATAAATAAATGAAGCAAATGTGATTCTGAATTCAAGGACTGTTCCTTGGGAAGGTTCATAGCAGCAGCGGTATTATGACTGGCCTGGCTCTGACTGTCTCGATCCTGATCTTCACCCTGTGTCCATCTAATTAAATCTTGCTCTCGAGGATGGGGATGTCACTTCTTTCTTTGTGATGTGGTAGTTTGTCATTTCTCCAGGCAGGAGTGTCTGAGAACCAACTTCTGTTCAACTCGTACACCCTCACTTAAGGGAGACAAGAAGGCTGAGATGTGAGAGCTCCGAGGAAAAATGGGAAGAAAATAATAGATTCCCTGGCAAGCCTGGTCCCCAAATCCTGCACAAATGCGTGCCAGATGAGGTTATAACCCTTCTCATAGGTTTATAGTTGTTAAATTGATGTTAGTATCAGCTGGGTTGTACAAGATAAAGGTCCTTTCTTGGAAAAACTCTGGTGAGCACTTGAGCTCATGTTACCTGACGCTGCAGCCCTTCTTCCATATCCTGTCAATGCATCTACCTGGTATAAAAGTCTCCTGAATCAGATAAGCTCCAGCTAGTGGAAGCAGCTCTTCATTCTCACTCAGTTACTTCAGAAAACAACTGTGGGTAGGAAATTAAATCACGGTAGGCACACTAAACATCTCCCCCCATTCCCCCTCACCCCCAAACACGTTAGTGAGACTCATTTTATACTGACATTTTTTGGGAGACACAAATGCTCACAAATAGTTTTGAAAGAAGGAGAATTTGACGTTAAAATTCAAAATTAGCTAACTGCTCAAATACTCCAAGTGATGGCATATGTGTGTATTGGTACAAGGAGTGTCTGAGTATAAATAGTGGGCAATGAGTTAGGGTACTACTTGAATCATTATGGCTCTCAGTTTTCTCCAAATTAATATACTGGTTATTCAGAAATGCAATTTTTTAAAAAATTAAATGAGTTGCTTTATAATTTTGAAAATATTTCCCATATATTCTAAAACAAATTAAAGCAGAACAAAACAATATGCAATTAAGTGGAAGACACCGTTCTCCCCTCCTGCACCCTCAGTTCCACTCCTCAGAAGCAACTATATCAGTCATGAATGCTTTGGCTACAAGTAACAGGAACACCTTTTAATAGTGGCTATTGTTAACTTACACGAAATTCCGAGGTAGCTCGTGTTAGAGTTGGTTCTGCAGTTTGTGACATAATCACGAAGCCATCCTCGATTCACCAAGCACCAGCAACCTCACACCTCACTGTCACAAGGAGACTAACACAGCTCTAAGCAGTACATTTTCAAATGAAAGTTTTCTAAGCAGGAAGGAATAGGGTAGAGGAAAAGGAAGCTTCTCCTCATACACATCCTTATTTTCTGAGGGGTAAGTTCTCCCAGAAATCCTAAGCAGACCTCCCCTTACCTCTTATCCCCCAGACAAGAACTGACTCCTATCCCTAGTCCTACTTTGGGCAAAAGAGAATGGGACTGCCGTGACCGATTTAGATCCATCCCAACTCCTCCCCTGAGCTGGCACATTGCTGCCTCAACAAAACCAGGGTTCTGCTGGCAAGAAAGAAGGGCAACAGCTATTGGGCAGGCAACCACCAGTGATGGCCACAAAAAAACCCAGTTAAGTATGTTTTAATATCTGTCCAGAAATACTATTTAAGTATTATATTGTAAGTACTATATAATATATCAAATATCTGGATATGCCATATATATGGTCATATATATGTATATTGGAATAAACACACAAATATCCACACATGATACTCACCTAAGTATCTTGTTTTTTAGATAAACAAAGTACTTTATACATACTGCTTAGCACATAACCAGCACATAGTAAGTGCTTTATCATTGCTAATTACAATTATTATTATATATACTCTCATTATTCCTTACAGTCTTTGAGACAATATACCCTTTTCAAAAAGAATGAGGAATAGACAAGTGATGAGATCCTTCTGCATAGCACAGGGAACTATATTCATTCACTTGTGATGGAACATGATGGTGGGTAATGTGAGAAAAAGAATATTTATCTAGCTAGCTAGCTAGCTAGCTAGCTAGCTAGCTATGACTGGTTCACTTTGCCGTACAGTAGAAATTGACAGAACACCGTAAGTCAACTATAATGGAAAAAATAAAAATCGTAAAGTAAAATAAAAAGAAATTTTTTAAAAGGAACGAGGATCATTTTCTAGTAAATGCTAAATTTTACTTTATCAGTACTTTTAAAAATTATGCCACCACTTTTATTTTGGGCTGTTGAATACTCTTGAAGATATTAGCAACATAGTTCCTTTTAAGAGAGAGAAGAATTACTGTGGTCAGCAGTAAATTCCATTTAAACATAGTGAAATAATTTTGAGAATAACAGCTAGGTGACTAAGTGTTTACTTTCTGATGACTATCTAGCCGCAAATATTTTCTAATCATGTTAATATGCAGGCAGAAGTAAGAAAGTTAGGTATTAAACATTTTTGGTGTATTTACACAAAATATTATGTTAGCAAGTGAATTTTATATTATTGACAGATTTTTTGGAAGAAAAAATAACTTCTCTACTATTTGCCTAATTTATGCTCCACAGAGAACACGAAAGTTGTTTGAAAAATTCTTACTGGAAGAGAAGGCCATTAGAGATACTTTAACTAAATGCAAAATACTTTTCTTCAGGTATTTGACATAGTTGGACAAAAGTGTACAGAAGTGGAAGAGAAAGGGAGCAGAGGAGGAAAGTATCCATGATTATCCCTGAAATAGGATCTTGACCAGCTTCAGTTGCCCTTTAGCTGACCTCTCACAATCCTTAAGGCCAAGTTGTAAGACAACACCTTTAAGGTAAAAACTACATCTTTTATGCCAAAGTATATATAAATAGGTCATACAGCTCAATATAAAAAAATGACGCAATCAAAAAATGGGCAGAAGACCTAAACTGATACTTTTCCAAAGAAGACTTACAGATGGCCAACAGGCACATGAAAAGATGCTCCACATCACTAATCATTATTAATGAGATATCACTTCACACCAGTCAGAATGGCTATCATCAAAAAGAGCACAAATGACAAATGTTGGAGAGGATGTGGCAAAAAAGGGAACTGTCATATTCTATTGGTGGGCAAGTAAATTGGTGTAGCCACTGTGGAAAACAGTATTGAGGTTCCTCAAACAACTAAAAATAGAACTACCATATGATCCAGCAATTCCATTCCTGGATATATATCTAGAAAAAATGAAAACACTGATTCAAAAAAGATACATGCACCCCAGTGTCCATAAAAGAACTATTTATAATAGCCAAGATATGGAAGCAATCAAGTACCCATCTACAGACAAATGGATAAAGAAAATGTGGTGCATACATATAGACAGTGGAATATTGCTCAGCATAAAAACAGAATGATATTCTGCCATTTACAGAAGCACCATTGGACATGGAAAATATTATGCTTTGTGAAATAAGTCAAAGAAGGACAAATACTGTATGATATCACTTATATGTAGAATTAAAAAATAATAAAAGCGAATGCAAAATGCACAACAAAAACAGATTCATAGACATAGAAAGCAAACTAGTGATTACCATTGGAGAGAGGGATAAATTAGGGTTATAGAATTAAGAGTTAAAAACTACTATATGTAAAATAGACAAGCAACAATTGTATAGAACCGAGAATAATAACCATTTTTAATGGAATGCAATCTGTAAAAATACTGTATCATTATACTCTACATCTAAAATTAACATAATGTTATAAATCAACCATATATTGGTTTAAAAAAAAACAAGCCATATTGGCACTTGAACACACACACACACTATATTTTAGTAGCCCTTTCTCTGTCTCTCATTATTTGTCCTGAAATGTATTCCTACGTATGCAAAATATTAAATATATGTTATTTAATCTCTCAGTCTTCATGTTCTTCCATTTCCAAAACTAGTGGATTGAATTAAATGATAGCTAGGATATCTAGATCTAAAGTTCTAGGCTAAAAATCAATATTTCCAAAAGTGATCGGTCCTCAGAATCATAAAAATGCAGGTTCCTGGATTCTACCTTCAAACATTCTGATTCTTTCATTCAACAGATGATTACTGAGGGCCCTGCATTATATTCTGGATACACAATGATGAGTGAAACATAGTCCCATCTGCTCCAGCCTCTATAGAAGGACTGAGATTGAAACCATTAATCTGTGTTTGAAAAATACTCTCCAGGCAATTCTGACAACTGGACAATTTAGAGAAGCAATGTTTCAGACCAAATTCAAAGAAGAGACATTTGTTAGGGACTTTTAATTTCATTTGGGATGAACTCAAGTTTACACTCTAGAAACACGTCTATTTTTCACTGGAAAAAAATCTTAAATAGTGTCTCTAAACTGTGTGGTGTGTGTGTCTTAGATTGAAACATAAATATTAATAAGAAGAAAACACACACTTACCAGATGTAGTTACAGTATGCTGGTATTGGGTGAGGTTTCAGCAAATTAACCTTGATAGTTGCTATATTAACTATAGACACCTGCACAAGTTAAAAAAATAATATTTGATTTGAAATATTATAGTTCAGATTGCTTAGACAAATAAACTAGCTATTTATTTTGAATTCTATTATTGACTTTGATTTACTCTTTGAGGAAATTTAAAGCCTTACCTACTTTCATGTTCAACAGTTTCAAACTTTAGTTAAAATGTTTGACTTTGTGACCAATGAATGCTGAGATTTACAAATAGACATTTTATGTTTGCTGTGGTCGTACAACTCTATTTCCCTTTAAATAATACCAGACTGAGAGGTTACCAAAATGAAATAAATGAAAGAGTTTCTCTTTCTATGCTAACAAATTATAAACACAGGCCAGTTTGACTTAACTTCAGGAACTATAACCCTAGGAAGCCATAAGGATAAATATTAACAAAGGGGCTAGGAATATCCAACTCTTAATTGTTCGATTTGTAAATTAGATCCTTCATCACAAGTTTTTCCCCCCATCAACACCTACAATCCAACATGGCCCATAAAAAATAAAACGATACCATTCAAAGCAGTCCTTGTCTAATCATTTGTAGTTTCACTGTATCAGTCAGGATCCCAGCCAGTGGTTCAGATGAAGATTTTACTGCAGGGATCACAGGTGGGTGTAGGCTGGGGGAGGGGAATAGGAAGAGATGAGAAAAGCAGAGACCAGCAAAAGTGCAAGCAGGTAAACAGACTTGGGTATAAAAGGACCAGATAGCCCAGGTCTGGAACCATGGGAGAGGAGGAAGGGCCCCTCAGAAGGAGCTACAGTCTTTAAGACAGAGTATGGGAGACCCTTCCCTGAAGTGGGGGCAGGGAGTAATACCCTCATCTTTCCCTCCATTCCCAATCTATGTGCATGCTTTCCCAATTTCAATTTCTTGGGGGCATGGGCAGGGCAGAAAGGGGATAGGGGAGGAGGTCCCTAGTGGCTCTGTGGGTTAGGGACCCGGGTCGTCACTGCTATGGTGCCAATTTTATCCCAGGACCCAAATTTTGCATGTCCCAACTTTAAAAAGAAAAAAAAATTAGGTAGGGGATGTATGGAGAATTTATCAAAACCCTCAGACTCTCTAAAAAGACGTTTTATAGTGAGCATATAAAACCACACTCCATGCTTTATGCATAATTATTTACTTTGTGGATCTGGACTATTTTCAAATCTAAACTCTGTTTTTGGTTGCAAACAATTTTTTTAAAATGTTCTATATTTTTACTAAACTCTAGCTGCAAGAATTACATGCTTTTATGCTGCCTCTTCCTTTCATCAGTTATTATATGATTAGTAGTAAACTGTTAGCAAGGAGCCAAATATAATACAAAAAAATATATTTTGGATTAGCTGTAAATTGCTCCTCTAATTTAGGAAGGATAATCCAGAATTTTACTTTGGTGATTAAAATAATAGGATTAAATCACAATTCAGCTTCTGTGTGCATTCCGTCTTATTATAGGAGTTGGCTGTGTGGTTACAGAACCTCTACCATTAGCGTGGGGGTGGGACTGAATCAACACTCACACAAGCTTGTCCTATTGAATGCTTGGATAATTGAAAATGCCAAGACACATTTTATAAATTCTGCAAGGAAAAGAGTAATCATCATTAATGTTGCTGAAAACCTGGAGGAATAATTGGCTTTGAGATGCTGTAAGATGAAACGACAGCAGCTCAAATGTCATTGCCTAGAGGAGGACAACCAGAGTTAGGCTAGCTGCCACTAGTGTGACTTCACAAAAGGTTACCCAGAAGGGATGGCATCCACTTCAGGAAGCACAAGTGTCATTGCCAGGATCTGATGTTCTTCGAACGCAGTGATATAAAAAGACCAAATGCAATTTGATGCAGAGTGATAGATGGAGCATCATATAAATGATTTGTACATCCAAAAAGCAGAACGTCTTCCCAAGAAAACTCTTGAGACCGAGAGCATTGGAACACTCGTATCACAAAGAAAGATGCTAGTTTCTAGTTTTGAAGGGTGATTCAATAAATTAGTGACTTCATAATGAAAAAGCTAAAATTTCCAATTTTTCTGTCTTTTTCTCATGTGTAAAAGTCACCAAAGATGTAAGGCAGAAAGTGGGCAGTAGGAAAGCCCATTCAATTCTATTCTATTTGCAAGTTACAATGTAAGATAGATTTTGGCTGCATGTGTATTTGCATTTACTTTCAGGTAACCTCAGTAAACTTCATATCATGATAACTTCATAAAATTGGGGAAGTATGAAGAGACTACTGATTGAAACTGAGTGCAAAACATGCTTCCCCCTCTAGGTCCAGTTTTTGCCCTTATAATCCCTATGCCTAATAAAATCCCCAACAGATCAAAGCCTGGACATGTTACTTAACTAATCTGTTTTACCTGTTTTAATTTGCATCAGCCCATTCATTCCAGTCTCAAGTAGCAAGATTCCTGTAAGTATCTGAACAGCGGCCTCTATTTCCCCTTCCCCGCCCCCTTACCCCAAGCAACTGCTTTCTGTTTCTGTGAGTTTGCCTATTTTAGATAGTTCATATCAGTGGAATCATTCAATATTTGTCCTTCTGTGACTGACCTATTTCTCTCTCTCTCTCTGTTTTTTTTCTTTTTTCTTTTTGTCTTTTCAGGGCAGAACACATGGCATATGGAAGTTCCCAGGCTAGGGGTTGAATCTGAGCTGCAGCTGCGGGCCTGTACCATAGCCACAGCAATGTGGGATCCGAGCCTCATCTGCGACCTACACCACAGCTCACAGCAATGCCGGATCCTTAACCCACTGAGCAAGGCCAGGGATCCAACCTGCCTCCTCATGGACACTAGTCAGATTAGCTTCCACTGAGCCACGGTGGGAACTCCCCAAGGGCCTGTTCCCACTCAGCACAATGCGCTCAGGTTCATCCATGCTGTCACATATAACAGGTTTTCCTTCTTTTCAAAGGCTGAATAATATTAATATCACATTTTCTTTATCCATTCATCTGTTGATGGACATTTGGGTTGTTTTCACAGCTTGACTACTGTGAATAATGCTGTAATGAACATGGAAGTGCAACTATCTCTTGGAGATACTGATTTTATTTCTTTCAGGTATATAACTAAAAGTGGGCTTGCTGGATCATATGGTAGTTCTATTTTAATTTTTTGAGGAAACCATATTTTTTCCATAGGAGCTGAATAATTTTATATCCCCATCAATATTGTACAAGGATTCCAGTCTCTCACCATCCTCACCAACTTTTATCATTTTTTTCCTTTTTTGGATAATAGCCATTCTAGCAGGTGTAAGGTGATATCTCATTATGTTGAGTTCGGTTCTGTGAACTGCTTTTCCTTCTAGCCCATTCCCCAAGCCTTTAAAGGAACAAATGAACAATATTCACCTAAAATATTAGTTCTTAACACATTTTGGATCACAAGACCCCTTGGAGGATCTGATGGAAGTCATAGGAATCTCTTACTAGTAAAATGCACACATACAATAAATAACAACAATTATTTCTCAAATGACAGACCCCAGACACAAATTTACGAAGCCCCGTCACTTACCTACATCAAGCAGTTTTCCAGATTTCTTGACACCTAATGACTTAACTCAGAGATTGGCAAGGGTTTTCTATAAAGAGCGGGAGGATACATATTTTTACCTTTGGGGTCAATCTCTATCAAAACTGTGCTGCATTTGTAGAAGCTTACCACAGAAAATACATAAACAAATGAGCATGACTGTTTTCCAATAAAACTATTTGCAAAAACAGGTTATGGGTGGCTTTGGCCCTTGGCAATATAGCAACCCATGAATTATTTCAAAAGGATTGAATGGATTGCAATAGTTAGGAACTGGGAAACTTGAATACACACTCATACAATGAAGGCCACACAAATCCACTGTAAAAGAGTAGCAGCTGCTATATCTCCCTTCTCTGGAGTGCTTAGGCTGGGATAAGAAACCACAGAAATGATCCTCCTCTCCCATCATATTTAATAACAATCTTTTAATTTGCATCTGATGGCAACTTGTGTCATCCTTCCATTGTTTTGGAACATCATCAGAACTATCCATGAGTGCTTTTTAACAGTGATATAAATCACAGTATATTTTAATTTATGACTGGGGAGATAGGAAACACTCAGGATTTAGTATGCCTTTCTCTACACCCACATTCCTCCATGTCTTCTTAAGAAGGACATGCCTCTTTATGGAATCTGCTTAAGGTTTCATTCTATTGTCTGTTTTCTATTACTGTTTCTAAAATTTGTTTCTGGAAAGCACTCTTGATTACATTCACAGTAAAAAAAAAAAAAAAAAACCTCCACCAAAAATTATAGCAGTGTGAGTATAAATTCTATACAGTATATGTCTGTATGTTTAAACACCGTTGAAAAAAAAACTTATAATCACCTTGCTGATAGCTGCCAGCCAAGTCTTCATGAAGAATAAACACTGTCAGACTAACCTGATCTGTTAGGATAAAAGTCCCGGGTAGATCAAGAAAAAGAGATAGTTCTAATTTATCTTGGTTCTAGGAAAGTTAGGTGATTCAGTTGTATGAGGCAATAAATTTAGCAAACATTGTCTGGACAGCATAACTATTAGGTGAGAATACAAATTGCTAGAGGGTCAAAAGAATAAAAGGTGTTTTTCAAAGTAGATTTTTTTTTAAGTTTTCATCAGCAGCCTAGATAAAGAAATAAAAGGCTAACCCAGATGTCTTAGAAAAATACATCTTAGAAAATTGATTTAAGAAGAAATGGAAAATCTAAATATACCAATAATCACCAAAGACATTTAACAAGCAGCTTAAAATCTAATTCCTATTATCCTGTCCCCAAACATACTGCATGGTTTTACAGGCCAGCAAAACAAGCATTTGAGTAAGATAATCTCTAGCTTATAAAAACAGTTCCAGAGAACAGAAAAAATATTTTTCCTCTCAGTTAATGGTACTAGAATAGCCTCGACCTTGATACCCAAACAGATCAGGATAATATCAGAAAATGACAATCAGATGACAATAACACCTGATGATAAAATTAAAAATAGAACATTAATAACTGGAAAAAAAGAGCTTATCTTGAGCAAGTTAAGATTTTTCCCAGGAGTATAAGGCCAGTTTAACATTAGAAAATATATTAATGGAATTAGCCTCATTAAAATACTAGAAGGAGAAAAAGCAGATTATTACCTCAGTGGATACAGAAAAAGCACTTGCTAAAATCAGCAATCAATAAATGATCAAGTTGGATTTGAAGGGAATTACATTGTTTATATGCACTAAGCTCAGAAAAGAAAAAAAGACTGGACATCGTTAGGATGTTAATTCTTCCCTAAGTAATCTCTAAATCCAATAAAGGTTTTTTCATGGAACTTGGCAAGCAGATCTTAAATTTTAGGTGGAAGAGAGTAAAAGGGTTGGAATAGCCAAGATGATTTTGAGGGAGAACAAGGCAGGGCTCCTGTCTGCCAGACTTAAGACTTAGAAAGCTTCAGGTAATTAGGAGGGTAATTAGCATTAATTATTCTGTTCAGATCATTTCTGTAAAGCATCCAAGATTTACTGCCAAGGAGGTGGTGGAAATTGGGCTAGGTTTGGAAGGGAGCCTTAGGAATAATGAAAGCCTTAGGACTCAGAAGGTAAAAATAGAACCGTTCAGTCTGAGGCTAATTCTAATAATACTGTGCAAACAATAGTAAACAGGTTAAAAGCAGTACTTCTGAAGAATATTCAAATTTCAAACAAGGAAAGTTACTTCATAGCTGCTGTTCCTTTCCACTAACATACATACTGAGATGCCTTTTAAAAGCAGCACAAAGAATTTGGCTAAAATAGAATTTCCTTGAGGTGAGATATAGAAAATATACTAAAGATCTACTGAGAAAGAAGCTCAAATCTCCTGCTCTGGGTATCTTAAAAAATCAGATTGATTTTAGTCTGTCAGGAAATTTGGGTGTTACTTTACTAGAGGGGCTGAAATTCATATTTGGCTCCATCAACAATTTCTAGTTGTGTAATTCTAGGAGTAATGTGAAGATGCTCTCTTATGGTGAGACTGAGAGGGGAAATTAAGCTGTATCAATTCACATGCATTGTTTCCTCTCTCTCCATGACCTCCTTTCACTTCTTCAAATACACACACAAATGCTTTCCCAAAGTAACTATCTGATTTCAATTCAGTGGTAAACATGCTTTCAAGGACTCAGTTAAAATCTACTCAGAGAGTATCACTGTCAACACAGTGGAATTTTTAAACTAAAAATACAATAAGGGAAACACAGTTGCTGTTTACCGAGGAATGTACTTATGTATTTTCAGTCTCATTAAATTCAAAGCAAACTGTGATGGTTTATGAAGGATTGACTAGAAATAATAGAGAGGTATGAAACAAAGAAGTCAGATGACCATTTAAAATTTGTAGTGAAAATAAACCGGGTTATGTAGAGAAGTTGTTTTTATTATAAATATATATAGTCAACTCCCAATTGGTTATTTTGCCTAATTATTGATAAGACTGTTGTTCCCAATAAAATATGTGCTGCATTCCAAAATTATACCGGGATACCTATTTTTCTCAGATAACTGAGCCAGCTATTCTACACAAAGGAGGAAGCCTTATACGAGAAGAGACTGTGGGGCTCCCAGGCTGTGCATAGGGTCCCTTCTAACTGAGATGCATGCAGATGGTGAGAATTGATCTGTGACTAAATTCAGTCATCAGACATGGCAACATGTCGTTGAAGCAGCCCCAGTGACAGAGAGATGCCATCTCTCTACACATTGCACATTCCACAGTTTAATTTCTTCAGTGGACATTCAGTAACACCCATTTAACAGATATATTTACTAAGCACCTCACCTGAGCCTTGCTCTGTGCTGAGACAGGGTTATAATGGTAAACATCAAACTGACATTTGCTGAAAACCTTCTCTTCTCATATTCCTTTTTGTTTTTTCTTCCTTGGACAAGGAAAATAATTTGCCAATACCTTTGAGTAAAAACTATTCAGATGACATAAGCAATAACTGTCACTTCTTAGTCTTCTTTAGTGGTGGATTTGCTAAATATGTTTTAAGAATGTTAAACAAAAAAAGACAACATAAATGCAAACAATAAGAAAAGCCCACTTGCCTGATGCCTGCATTCGTCTACAGATGGGAAGGAAAATTTCATATGAATTTTTACCCTACGTGGAAGTTGTTAAAATATATTATTCATTCTGTAAATATTTACTGAGGTCCTACCATGTACCCAGCACTGGACAAGGAACTGAAAGTATAAAGGTAGATAAAACAGACTGACTGGAACTTATATTCCATAAAGGAACATATACTAAACATACACAAAAATATTATGGGGAGAAAGGGAGCAAGCAGGAGAAGCCACTTTAGATTAGCTGGGCAGAAAGCTTCTTTCTAGAAGGTGACCACAGCTAACACAGTATCTGACTCACATTATGGAAATGTTCAGGATTCTTTAGATCAGTCATCCAGTAAATATTCCCCTCTATTTGCTGCTGAATTTTGTTTTCTTGCTTGATTATAAACTGTTGTTATTCATGTCAGATAAACTAGACCTAAAAGCAAACAAGCACAAGTGAACAAAACCTGGCATCTTTAGAGAGCTATAAAAAAAGGAGTGTTGCAAAAGCAAATAGTGATTCTTTTATTGCAAATATTGAAAAAAGATGCTAATATTTGTCTAAATCTTTAGGGCAAAACACTGAATTTTCTTACATTTTTTGCTTCCTTTAGATCAGTAATAATGTTTTGGGGGTCATGGATCCTTTTGAGAATCTAATTAAGACTACAGTCCCCCTGCCTAGGGAAATGTATGCCCATTTGAACCACAGGGTACGATTTCAGGAAAGGTTCACACATTCTCTGCCTCAGGTCACAAACCCTTTAAATTATTATGAAACATAAAACTTACCTAGCTACATGTCAAAATATATTATAAAGCTGCAATAATTTAGTGAGTGTGATTCTGGTACAAGAATTCAATAGAAAGGAATAAAAGTGAAGAAAGTCCAAAAGATACTTAATATTCTAAAGGTATCTTGAATCAATGAAAAAAGATTTTTATAATGGTATGGTGAAAAGTAACTAATATCACAAAAATAAATAGTAGATTTCTACTTCAAAGCACCCACCAAAAGAAATTCTTGCTGAGTTAAAGATTTAAATGTGAAAAGTAAAACTATTAAATAATTAGAATATTAAAAATATAGGTGGTGGAGTTCCCATTGTGGCTCAGTGGATTAAGAACCCAATATCAATTTTGATTCCTGGCCTTGCTCGGTGGGCTAAGTAAGGATCCAGTTTGCTGTGAGCACTGGTATAGGTCACAGGTGTGGCTGCAGCTCTGATTCAGCCCGTAGCCTAGGAATTTCCATATGCCTTGTGTGGCTGTAAAAAAGAAAAAAGTACATATTAGGTGAATATTTTTTTATCACTGGGTGGGAAACATCTTTCTAAGCAGAAATCAGAAGAAAAAGAGTGACATAATAAGACCAACATGTATTTTAAACTTTATAACAGCAAAACAAAAACAGACCCATAAGGCCTCCTCCATAAAGGCCAAACTTAAATTACAACATAAATAACGAAAGTCTTTAATCTATAAATAAACTTTTACTAATCTTTATATAAAAGATGAAAGTACCAGATGAAAAATGAGGCAGAAATACAAATACAGTACTTGACTTCACAGCAAGAGGTTAATATGTGTGTTGATTAAATGAAAAAATTATTGAATAGGCAATTTACAGAATGTAAATAGCCAATAAACACATGAAAAGTATACTATCATTTGAATAGTTTCAAGAATGAATATCAAAACAGAACAGGATATTTGCTCATCAAAATGGCCAAGATGAAAACGACATTCTGATAATGCCTGTGTTGGTTAAGGATACAGGGATATAAATTATCACAAGTTCCTAGGAGTGTAAACTTATACCTTCCTGAAAGGAATATTTGGCATTATAGGTCAAGCACGCTAAAACATGGAGCAGAATTTGCAGATCTGAAACTCCATTTAACAGAAGTTTTTCCTTCCTTTTGTAATAATAAAAAATTGAAAGTTTCATTCTGAAAGTAAGTATGAAAGGTCCACAGAGCAATATCAGGAAATGCTCTTGGCTCTCTTTGATGAATCTAGTAAAATGCCCTACACTGAGGCAATAGCATTCAGAATCTGTTTCTAAACTGGAAGATGCAATGCCCTCTTTGTTCTGTTTTCTTCTTTCTTTCTTCCTTCTTTTTCTTTCTTCTTCTCTTCCTCCTTTAACTACATGGCAGGTGGTACATTATTATCTGTAACCTCCTTCCACCAAGGTTCTACATCTCCACCCTGTTAAACTCAGGTGGGGCTGTGCAATTTGCTATAGTCAACAAAATCAGGAAAGGGAAGGACATCACATCTAAGCAAAATCTCTAGTAGTCAGCTGAGAGTTTGCCATGTCTATTTTTCCTTCGCCATGAGATCATGTTCCTGGTAGAGGCTGCTTGGTCAAGTGTGAAAATAATGTCGAGTCAGTGCTAACTTGGACGGATGTGTAGTTTGAACGAAAAATACATCTTCCTTGTGCAGAACTTCAGAATGTACGTGGACTTTATTAACATAAGCTGTTTCAGCCAATCCAGAGACTGCTGAAGAGCCTGAATTTGGATATTAGCTCTGCCAATTACTGGCTAAATTTAAATCTGCATCTGTTCTAAGCATGAGACATTGGCCTTAGTTCTATAGAATGGGATTACTAATGGTGTCTATCTTTAAGGGTCATTATGAGGACAGAATGACTTAAAAAAGATTAAGTTATTATTAGTAAATTGCTTAAAATAACACTTAGCAAATATATTAAATATAGTATTAGTATTTGTTAAATAAATCCATGCTATTGTGAGTATGTGTGTGTGTGTGTTTGTAACAAAATCTAGGAAGGAATATAACACAGGATTAACTGTTAAAGTGTTTCCTCTTTATGTTTAACCACATCTTCTAGTTTTTCTTCAACAGACATACATTTCTGGTGTAATATTACAAAGCTATTTAAAAACCCCTAACTGGAGTTCTCATCGTGGCTCAGCGGAAACAAATCCGACTAGGAACCATGAGGGTGTGGGTTCAATCCCTGGCCTTGCTCAGTGGGTTAAGGATCTGGCACTGCCATGAGCTGTGGTGTAGGCTGGCGGCTACAGCTCCAATTGGACTCCTACCCTGGGAAGCTCCATATGCTGCTGGTGAGGCCCTAAAAACCATAAAAATAAAAAAATAAAAAAATAGCTCCTATTTGCATTGAGTC